>CALNHX010001136.1:0-248760 GCA_940337035.1 Agriotes lineatus
CCTTTTTGGACAAGCACTTTCCGAAAAGAGGATTTTTTGGCGAATCTAACGATACTAATTTATTTGCGATTGGATTAAAAATAAGCTCATAAGTTAAATATTTCTAAGCAAAATACTGGATAATAATTTATTTACTTTTGCCAAGTGTGCCATGGATAAGTTTTTAAAATGTCACATGCTGATCCAAAATTGTCTCAGAAATCCAAATATGCAAAAATATACAGGGTGTTTCATTTAAAAATTCTAAATGGGAGTCATTTCCGGTGAAACCGGAAGTTACCGGAAATTGAAAAATATGCGAAAACTCTGCTCTCCCTATACCATTTACCTATACCAAATCTCATTTTGATACACCTAATACTCTAGAAGTTATGACTTGTCTAATAAATTCGTTGACACCCGGTATAGTCACTGTACTACCTAGTAGAGTCCCTGTATACTATATACAGGGACTCTACTACCTAGAGTTCTTAGGAACTCGAGTTCTACCAAGCAGAGCCACAGTATATATAGGGCATTCAGTAAACACAAAAACATTTAATTTTTTTTAAGTTGGCATGTGCATATAATTTTTCTACTAGGGATTCTGAATTTTGTTTTGCAAATGTTTGCACGCCTGCATACTGGCAGATTTGAATTTAAAAATTACATTTAATATTTCTCATTGTCAGTGTCAAAGTAGATATTTTTCTAGAAATTCTAATCTGAAGTTTCATAAAATGTAATAAAGATACCCATTAGTAAACGCTACGTCAATAGTATCCAACACAGTATTTGTATAATATCCTTAAAAGTAGTTAATTACAACATTTATGACAGATGGGTAGTAAATGTCACACTCTTAACCTATTTGTTTTAGTAACTTTTTGTAAGTACATTCCTAGACAAAGGTGAATTTTGGAAGTATACTAATGAAATTTTGGAAATCAAAGGCCACTTTGTGTTTTTATGTTTACTGAACAGACTATATAAGAGAGTACCGCCACGTCCGCCATGTTTATTCCTCTGACATATGCGTCACTTTGAGGTTTGTAACACAAATCAGTCAACCTGACATTTGTTGGAAATCCGAAATTTTATTTTAAATTGGTAAGACTGTAGGTCTATGTCAAATTCGAGGTTAGCAGGTTAGGTTTTGTTTGTTATTTGACACAGACTGACGCAAAACATAACCTGCTAACTTCGAATTTGACATAGACTTACAGTCTTGCCAATTTCAAGTAAAATTTTAGACATAACTCAATCAATTATTGCTGATGGGAATAAACATGGCGGCGATGGCAGCATTTTCACGGGTCAAAGAATGGCGGTACTCTCCTATACAGGGTGATTCAAATTCGAGGCTAACCATGGGGATTTCGAAAACGGTAAGAGTTAGAGGGGTAGTTTAAATTTGGCAAAGTTGCGCAATTTAGTGCTCAATAATATGCTGCCGAGAAACCAAGAAAATTTTCTTTCGTTTGTGAGATTTTTAAAAAAATTTAAAGTTTGTCATATTCGTTTTTATTTTTTCCTGATCTTATTTACGAAAATACTCAAAAATTAACAATACATTCTTAAGGCAACTTTTATCAGCCTACAATATGGCGCTAACGAATTTTTAATACGACGTTTCGTCTTCTGCCAACCATCATCAACTTTGTTTTTTCTTACGGCCGCCATCTTAGATTTTTAGACCACTGAATAGAGTTTTTTTTTGGGATTTCAAAAATGTATAACTTACCTACGTTATGTCAAACAATTAGGCTAATATTCACAAAAAACGGAAATTATTATTGAATCAAACAAAAACGATCTAGATACCACTGCACAGTAAAAGTGTAGATATTGTTTTGTATTATCAAGATACCTTTGAATCAAGTTATTGTTTTTATTTTATTTAATATGGCTGCTACTGTCATTTTAATTGTGTTTTGTTGTCAAGGTGTTACGGTGTGATTAGAATAGTTAGGTACTAAGGGCCGATTCTACAATCCAAGGATAAAGTTATCCCGGGAATAAATACCCTAGAAACGATTATTGTAACAAATAAAACTATGACAATTATACCTCGGATAGCTTATTCTAAGTATATACTTGCATTGTAGAATCGGCCCTTAGTCGTATTAAAAATGCCTTTTTCATACGACGAAAAGCGCGATATGTTGCAAATTTATTACGCAAATGGCAGAAACTCAAGAGATTCAGCAAATGCCTATTTTGAAATGTACCCTGAAATGAATCAACCGAATGAAAGTTATTTCTTAAGACTTCAGCGAAATTTGTCAGAATATGGACAATTTAATGCACCGAGACCCAAATACGGGAGTAGGATCCCTTTAGCAAATCGGGAGGCAATTCTTCTGGCAGTAAGTCTTTTTTTTTTGTTTTTGAAATAAATCAATTCATTACTTAATTTCAGGTGAACGAAAACCCATCCATTTCTACTAGAGAAATATCTGTTAATTTGAATATTCCGCAAACAACAGTCTGGAGAACACTAAATCTATCAAATTTTAAACCCTATAGAATACATACAAGTCAAGCTCTACATCCCGGTGATAGCCAGAGGCGGCTTAATTACTGCAATTGGTTACTTGATCAAACAAATCACGATGAGAATTTTATTGAAAAAATAATTTGGACTGATGAATGTCGCTTCTCCAATTTAGGCGTTTTTAATCGCAATAATGAACATATATGGGCAACTGAAAATCCTAGAGAGAATAGGCAAGTCCGGCATCAAACTCGTTTTGCATTTAACGTCTGGATCGGATTAACTAACGATAGAATACTAGGCCCTTTCATTTATGAGGATACTTTGAATGCAAATAACTACCTACAGTTCTTAAGAGGACCAATGCTGGGATTTTTGGAGGAAATTCCACTTAACGAATTAAGACAACTTTGGTGGCAACAAGATGGTGCCCCACCACATAACGGTGTTTTAGTTCGTAATTATTTACATGAAATTTTTCCAAATGCATGGATAGGTAACAGAGGGGTTATCGAATGGCCCACACGTAGTCCGGACCTTACTCCGTTAGACTTTTTTTTATGGGGATCATTGAAAAATAGCATTTATAAGCAACGCTACGAAAACATCGGAGAACTTCGCAACAGTTTTATAGCTGCCTGTCAAAATATTCCCCGAGAAGTATTCAACGAGCAATACGTAGTGTTATCAAAAGAGCTCATATGTGTGTGCAGCAAAATGGTTTTCTTTTTGAACACCTATTATAATCTTGATTTATTGTTAAGTTTTTTTTCTTTTAATTATTATTCCTTGCGGTTTGTTTTCAAATTTAGGTTACCTATAACTCAAAAGTACGTGTTTTAAGAATAATTTCCGTTTTTTGTGAATATTAGCCTAATTAATTGATATAAGGTAGGTAAGTTATACATTTTTGAAATTCCAAAAAAAAACTCTATTCACTAGTTTAAAAATCTAAGATGGCGGCTGTAAGAAAAAACAAAGTTGATGATGGTTGGCAGAAGACGAAACGTCGTATTAAAAATCCGTTACCGTCGTTGTATAGACCGGTAAAAGTTGTCTTAAGAATGTATTGTTAATTTTTGAATATCATAGTAAATAAGATCAGGAGAAAATAAAAACTAATATGACAAATATTGATTTTTTTTCAAAAATCTTTAAAACGAAATAAAATTTTCTTAGTTTCTCAGCAGCATATTATTGTGCACTAAATTGCGCAACTTTGCCAAATTTAAACCACCCCTCTAACTCTTACCGTTTTCGAAATCCCCATGGTTAGCCTCGAATTTGAATCACCCTGTATACACTGGCTCTGCTACCAATCATGATGTGATTACAGTGCCTTGATAGAGACAGTGGCGACAATAGGCACAATTTGCCACAAAATGGCGGCCAATGGCCTACTAACTTTAATAAATTGAACGTTTTTGAATGGTCATGGTTACACAACTTATAAATAATATGTTGGTGGCACTGTAAGTCTATGTCAAATTCGAGATTATTAGGTTAGATTTTGCGTCAGTTTTGATACAAATTGAAGCAAAATCTAACCTGGTAACCTCGAATTTGACACAAACTGACGCAAAACCTAACCTGCTAGCTCGATTTGGTATAAACAAACAAAAGCATCAACACATTTTGCCTCTTAATGGCGGCCATAGGAAATATAATCAGATAGAATGGAAACTTCTCAATAAAAGTTGTCATCGTTTTGCGCCGTCTGCCGAGATGTGCGGCAACTAAATGGGAACGCGGGAAATTTAAACCCAGAAAATAAATTAGTATTTTATTTACGGTATTGCTAATATGATTGAAATTATTTATATACTTCTTGACGACTATTAAATAATTTATTACCAAGCATATAAACAATTTCAGTCATATTAACATAGCCTAAATAATTAATAAATTAAAATAAAAAGCATTTTTAACAATAATTGTTACAATAAAATAAGAGTATAGGTTGCTGAAGGTTTTTATTAACTTTTATCTCTTTAGTTTTTTAGAAATAATTATCACAAATATAAAGCTTCAGCAAATATTTTGTAGCGCTCGCTGCATTCCAATAATTCGGCACCTCACGTACACGTAACTGATGCATGTCGTCTAGTGGTCTATTTATTTCTTTCAACCACTCCTGCCGTTTCATGCTATTTCTTGGTCCTTAATTTGCAATAAGTAATTAATTAAAGAGTATTGCTAAATATTGCAGTTTAAATTACCTTCAGGAACTTGAAACAGCGTATACCCTTTTATGCTGTTGTTCAGGCAACCTTTAACGTAGCAAATACAAACCATAATGCTATATATATATACGTTTTAACACATTTCGTCGGGAGAACTAGGGAATCCGAGATCACAATCATCTCTTCAGGGCATAATTTAGGCAAATAACCTGTAATCGTAAAAAAATACTTTTGATATTTCTTCAGATCTTCAAGTTTCAGGGTCAGTAGACGAAAAACATTTTAAATTGCGGTTAAAAACGATCATCTGCATAACTTACAACCTAGAGAAAGGATTGTGGCATCGCATTCGAAGGATATATTACTAATAAGAAAAATTATTTATGACCTTACTAGTAGCGCCTATGGTAAATTTGACAATGACAAACTCGTTTTTTAAACTTGTCAAATGGTGTTTCCCTACCTGTGTTAGCGTAGCTAACGTGATTTAGTGACCTTAATCGAATTTAGAGTACCTGTATATAGGTTACTAAGAGTTGGGCAAACAGCGGGATACATTTTGATTGGTTTGGATCACTTTTTGCAAGGCATGTGTGATAAAAGTGCCGATTTTACATATTTTGTAACATGTTACGACCGATAGTGTCACATATGCAAATCTAAATCTTAACTAAATAGGCCATATATTCCTAATAGTCGGTTCTAGAGATCCTAAGAATGATTAATACTCTGAAAACTCTCCCATCAAAAGCAAGTTAGCAAGGTTGGTTCCCATAACCTCCTTGTTCGACATATGTCAAATATCTAATTTGGATAAAAAATGTATGTCAAATCAGGCTGTTTGCCCAACTCTTAGTAAACTATATACAGGCTATATACAGGATCTCTAATCGAATTTTCTTAGAAGCGTCATCTGCTGAGATGTGCGGCAACTAAACTAAATAAAACATTTAGTTGTATAGCAGTGCGCATAGCATGATGGCGGCCGATTCGAGCGACCAATAAAAAAGTATACACTCTGTTGTCGCTACTGTCTCATAACGGGTGTTCATTAATTATTCCGGTCAAGTTGCCTTTGAAATATTTGTTGTATGAATAATATATTGGTGACACCCGTTATAAAGTTACTGTAGATGTGATTAGAGTACCTGTTAAGGACTTTATAAACTTTTGCCGCCTCTCTTACATGCTGAGTTCATGCTGTGCGCAGTGGACTCCCGTGCCGGCATCCGATTCCAAAAACACTTACGTTTCATCTGTCAAAGTGGTAGCATGCAAACCGGTCACGCACTACGAAAACTAATTCTTTGTAAATGTTAAACTGTTAGTGTTAATTTATAGCAATAAATTACTACTTTTGCTTTTCAACGTGTGTATAATTCAGTGAAACCTACAATCCATACAGTCCACAAATTCCAAGGCGAGCAAGGCGATCAGCGGTTTTCCAGATACCGAAATCGATCCCGATTAGTGCTCAAACATTGGTCCTACAGATCCGGATGCAAACCACATTAGGTCATTGCGGGTCCAAAACAGCGACACCATTCGACAATATTGGTCATAGGCAAGTACAAAGCATATTCAGTTTTGTATTGCATCGCATGCAAACGGCCGCAAGGAAGCAGCGCTCCAATTTCGCAGCAACGCGTGGAACAAAGAGGGAGCATGCGGTGCCCGTAGCGAGAGGAAGGAAGACAGCAGACGGTAGATACCCAAACGCCGAGTCTCGCGCCAAATTCGTGCAGGTGTGGAGCCAGCGGCCAGCTGCAAGCGAGACGGTAGTAGGAACAGAAAACTGGCAAGGCGGCACACACCAATATCAAATGTAAGCCTGATTTTCCTATGCATAAATTTGGTTTATTTCGTCTGTGTTTGCATGTGTGCATAATTTCAGCTGCGTATTATTGCGTAAACAAATGGTTTATGAATCATATAAACATTTTAATTGCGTGAAATGCCAAGCTATTACGTTTGTTAGCGATATCCCCTGCATTTTCAAATTGCAGAACCGTTTGCGTCGTTAAAACAGTCTCGCGTTCGTGGCGCAATTTGGTCTTGCGTAGTACACGGCCATCCGCGTCGTGATTCATTCCGTTGTACCGGGGTCGTTTTCTGCGTCGTAAGCGACAAGTTTTCTCGCGTTGTTAGCAAGCGCTGTCTACGTTATAAACAAATTCGCGCCAGAGGCGTGCGAAAGGGTTTTATCATTAAAGAATATTTCAGATTCTGCAAGTAGTAAGGCTACCGCGCGTAGCATTTTGCCTGAAATATCACAGATAGTTGAACCGTTGGGTCCGCGTAAAAGAAGCGTACAAAGTTCACGCCAGAGGCGTACGAAAAATTAGTTCAATCTGTTAAATTGTTTTTTAATCTCAACAATTATGAATTCGCTTGTTAGGGCACGTGGCTCTATCAAAGGCAAGCTTACGAGTTTCGCAAATTACGTGCAATCTTTGCAAATAGTTCACGATGAAGATCAATTTTTATCTAGCGCTCAGATTGTTCAATTGCAGAAAAGATTGGATGTTATAGCCGCCGTGTTATCAGAATATTATGCAGTTCATGAACAAATTTTAGAAGCCAGTGAGGATGCAGAACGGGAAATGCAACAGCGAGTCGAATTTGAGGACTCTTATTTTTTTGCAATTTCACAAGCTGAATGTTTGATTAATGAATACAACAAACAGTCTGATGTTGCACCAGATCGTTCTGGATCTCCTAATGGTAGCGTAAGATCAACGCATTCAAATTGCAGTTCACATTGCAATAATCAAGCTGTACGCCTTCCTGCCATTTCTATTCCCAAATATTCAGGGAACGTTTCAGAATGGTTAGAGTTTCGTGAGATTTTTATTAGTTTAATTCATGAGAATCAAGCGTTAACTAATATTCAAAAGCTGCATTACTTAAAGGCTAGTTTACAGGGTGATGCAAGCCAAATTATAAAAAGTTTAGAGTTTACTGCGGGTAATTATACTCTAGCTTGGGATGCATTGTGCAATCGATACAATGATCCAAAAATTCTGGTTCATAACCACCTCAAGGCTATATTTGAACTCGAATCTTGCAGTAAGGAATCTGCAACTAAATTGCGTACGATTAGCGATATGTTATTCAAGCATTTTGCAGCAATCAAATCATTAGCTACCGAAAGCGAGCTTCTTGATTTTGTTATAATTTATGTAGTTTCTAAAAAACTGGACCCCACTACATTTCGTGAATGGGAGGTCCTTAGAAACCGGTCAAGTTCTGACCTGCCTAATCTTGATGAGTTCAAGGAATTCTTACAAAATACAGCGAATCTTCTAGAAACTCTGGAAGTAAAAGATAGCAAGCTTGTACCCGAAAAGTCTTCCAAGGTACATTCTAAATCATTTGTGTCGGGTACCCCTTCGTGTCCACTTTGTAAAGGATCTCATTCCTTGTACAAATGCGATAAGTTTGTCAAGCTGTCTGTTCTTGACAGAAAGTCAAAGGCAAAAGAGCTCCGCGTATGCTTTAATTGCCTAACTCAGGGTCACCTTGCGAGCCTTTGTAGCTCCAAATATACGTGTAGAAAGTGCAAATCAAGGCACAACACACTTCTTCATGAGGATAAGCCTCAAAATGCTTCTTCTAGTCAACCAGGATCTGCGATGTCGGCAGAAACCCCTGTTGAACTAAACCAATCGCTTTCGGCATTCTGTTCGAATGCTTTTCAGGTACTCTTACCTACGGCTACCGCTAAACTCATCGCTGATGATGGTACGCCTCATGTTGTGCGAATCCTGTTGGATTCCGGTTCCCAATCGAACTTCATACGTTCAGATCTGTGTAAAAGGTTGAAGCTTCCAATTCGCGAAGTCAACGTTACTGTTTCTGGCTTAAGTAAAGCCACTTCTCAAATCAAGGCTAGGTGTGATATCAAGCTGCAAGCCCCTCACACTTCATACGGCATTGGCCTATCCTGTCTTGTTCTCGATGAGATTACGGGTGTTACCCCAAGTTTTCGCGTCCAGCGAAACAGTTTCAAGGTTCCTGATAACATCAAGTTATCAGATCTGTCCTACGACCAACCGGGCACCATCGACATTCTGATTGGTTCGCCCATTTTCTGGCAGCTCCTTTGTATTGGACAAATTGGTCTAGGCCCAAATCTTCCCATCCTCCAAAAGACTCGTTTTGGTTGGATTGTTTCTGGCCCCACTGGCCCCCCTTCTGCGCACCCTGTACAGTGCAATCTTGGCACGATCGAGGATGCTTCTGACCCCATTGCTAGGTTTTGGCAACTCGAACATTACCCAGAGGAAAAGGTTCGCACGAATGAAGAGAACGCCTGTGAGGCACATTTTCTGCAAAATACTCAACGAGAAGCGAATGGTCGATTCGTTGTCTCTATCCCTTTCAAGAAGCCTGTAGAGGTACTGGGTGATTCATTGCAAATCGCTCAGAAAAGATTCTTATCATTAGAGAAGCGGTTACAAGCGAACCCTGACTTGTCCAATCGCTATTCGAGTTTCATGAATGAATATTCTGAATTAGGTCATATGTCCGTTTCAAACCCTAATTCAAACGAGATATCCTATTATCTACCCCACCACGGAGTCTTAAAAGAGGAAAGCCTGACAACTAAACTCCGAGTTGTATTCAATGGTTCTCAAGCAACCACTTCCGGGCAATCTCTGAACAGCATTCAGATGGTTGGCCCAACCGTGCAAGTCATAAAGGCACTTGATTTGCCCATATCTAGAATCGGTCTGTGGACAGATTCCACAATAGTGCTAGGATGGTTGAAAACCAGTCCAAATCTTCTTAAGACCTTTGTGTGCAACAGAGTTGCTGATGTTCAGCAACTCACCTCTGATGCCACTTGGCGGCATGTTCCCACAACGTCTAATCCTGCTGATCTTCTCACTAGGAGAATCACCCCTTTAGGTTTGAAAGAATTGAGCCTTTGGTGGCATGGTCCCACCTGGCTAAGCGAAGGTGAGGCCTCTTGGCCTACTTCCAAACATGTTCGTGCTGAGCTTCCAGAATTCAAAAAGGAAGTTCAGAGTTTTCCTGTAACCTCTGTTGAACCATTTCCGTTCAATCAGTATTCAAGCTTTGCTCGCTTACAACGAGTTATAGCTTATTGCTTTCGTTTTCATAACAATGCGCGAGCCCCCAAAGCTGATCGTCTTTCTGGGCCCCTTTCTACAGATGAACTGCAATCATCTATTGTAAGACTTGCCAGGTTTTCCCAACGCGAGTCATTTCCTGACGAACTTAAACTGTTGTCACAGAGCAAGCCTGTGAAACAATCTTCTGCTTTGATATCCCTGAATCCCTTTCTGGATTCCGAGGGACTGCTAAGAGTTGGTGGTAGGCTCCACAACTCTCAATTACCCTTTGACAAGAAGTTTCCTCTAGTGATTTCTGGCAAACATCCATTCGCCAAACTCCTAGTATCGCATGAGCATCTTCGGCTTCTCCATGCCGGACCTCAAATGCTGTTAGCTAATCTCAGAGAACGATATTGGATCACCTCTGGCAGAAATATCGTCAAGCAAGTGGTTCATCAATGCTTACGGTGCTTTAGATTCTCTCCTAGGTTAACTGAACCCATAATGGGAGACCTGCCAGCCTCTCGTATTCAATCATCGCCCCCATTTCATACGACTGGTATCGATTATGGTGGACCGTTCATGATAAAGGATCGCAAAGGACGTGGTTCTAAACTAGTAAAGTCCTACCTTTGTCTATTCGTTTGTTTCGTCACAAAGGCAGTGCACCTTGAATTGGTCGCTGATCTTTCTACTGAAGCTTTCTTAATGGCTTTTCGCCGGTTTGTGGCTCGACGAGGCAAACCGCTCCATGTCTACTCAGACAACGGCACTAACTTTGTAGGCGCTAATTCCGAGTTGATCGAATTAGGCAATTTTCTCGCGGAACAAAACCCTTCTATTTCCGAATCAGTCGCGAACGACGGAGTAGCTTGGCATTTTATACCCGCGCACAGTCCCCACTTTGGCGGATTGTGGGAGGCCGGAATCAAGTCCTCCAAACATCACATACGTCGCGTTATAGGTAACGCTAGTCTAAATTACGATGAATTTTGCACTTTGTTAGCACAGGTGGAAGCGACCTTAAACTCCCGACCCCTGTCCCCTTTGTCCTCTGATCCAAACGACCTTCAGCCTTTGACTCCTGCTCATTTCCTGATTGGTCGTCCGTTGGTGTCACTGCCTGATCCCAACGTAACTGAGATAGTCGAGTCTCGGCTGTCTAAATACCAGAGAATACAACAACTTCACCAGAATGTGTGGAAGAGATGGAGTAAAGAGTACATCTCGGAACTCCAACAGCGCACCAAATGGCGCACGCATCTTTCGGACCTCCAGCCTGGTTCCATGGTCCTCATCAAGGATGACAATCTGCCCCCTCTGAAGTGGAGGTTAGGCCGGGTCACCGAGCTGCACCCTGGCCTTGACGGCGTTACGCGTGTGGCGTCAGTGAACACTGTGTCAGGGATCGTGAAGCGATCCTTCGCTAAATTGTGCCCGCTACCTAGTGTTGTGAACTAGTGCGTTAGCGTTCAGCGCAGTTTTCGTAAAGCCTTTTGGCTCCCCATTGTTCGGGTTTTCTTGTACTAGATTAAGATCCATGTACTATTAGGCTTTGTATATATGTGTGTTCATGTTACATGTTTTACTCTAGCTTTTACATGTCAACTCTGTACTGTTTTATTTGAAAGGTTACCCTTTCCAAGGCGGGCGGTATGTTAAGGACTTTATAAACTTTTGCCGCCTCTCTTACATGCTGAGTTCATGCTGTGCGCAGTGGACTCCCGTGCCGGCATCCGATTCCAAAAACACTTACGTTTCATCTGTCAAAGTGGCAGCATGCAAACCGGTCACGCACTACGAAAACTAATTCTTTGTAAATGTTAAACTGTTAGTGTTAATTTATAGCAATAAATTACTACTTTTGCTTTTCAACGTGTGTATAATTCAGTGAAACCTACAATCCATACAGTCCACAAATTCCAAGGCGAGCAAGGCGATCAGCGGTTTTCCAGATACCGAAATCGATCCCGATTAGTGCTCAAACAGTACCTGTATATAGAACAAGCCTAGTATATGGCTGCGATACGTAGATGATACGTTCGTAATATGGCCTCATGGAAGAGAGACACTGGACGGCTTCCTGGAACATCTCAATAATCAAGCCCGATCAATTAAGTTCACGATGGAAATAGAATCGGAAGGCAAACTCCCATACCTAGACGTACTAGTCCAGAACATTGGTGACACGGTACAAACAAAGGTATATCGAAAACCAACCCATACGGGGAGATACCTACACTACGATTCTAACCACCACAATAGCGTGAAACGTGGCGTCGCGAGATGTCTATATAGCCGAGCCAAGACCATATGCTCGGAGGAAGAAGACCTCAAACGGGAAATTGAGATAATCACAGAAATGCTGCAAGCTAATGGCTACCCAAAAAGAACTCTAAACCAAACGCTAAAAGAGATGGACAGAAATACAACACCGGCAGAGGATGAGAAAACGGAGCCACCAACCACGGCCGTAATACCATACATCCGAGCAGTTTCCGACAAACTGAGAAGAATCGGAAACAGATTCAATATAAGAACTGCCTTCAAGTCCACAACAACTCTAAGAGGCATGATAACGCATACCAAGCCTCAGAACGAAGATCAGAGTTCAAAGAACTGTATCTACAGCGTACCGTGCGAGTGTGGAAGACAATACGTAGGGGAAACACAACGACCCCTACGAGTGAGATTATCGGAACACCGCAAACATGTTAGAAATCCAAGATCGCAGAACACGTCTGGAACGAAGACCACCACATACAATGGGATAACGCAACAATTGTAGCTAAAGAGGAAAACAGATTCCGTAGGAAGCTGAAAGAAGCTACATACATAGCGCTGGCAGTAGAACCAATTAGCCAGGCTACCGCAGAACTGAAGCCACTATTGCGCAGAGAATTACAAAAAATAGTCTACCGCGCATACAGTGGTAAGATATATATAAGTTTACAACTAAAATATATAACCGCCCTGGTGGCCTAGTGGTTAGAGTGGCAGAGTAGTAATCATAGCGATCAGCGGTCCCGGGTTCAAACCCCGGGGGAGGCACAAATTTACGAAAAAAAAGTACAATATCAGTCCTTCTCAGGACTCACCAGGAGCACCTGAAGACGGGAGTAGATCAAAACTCCCGAAACGTTGTGTGATTTACACCCTAGACAGAAAAAGTCCGAAAAACATATTATAACGAACAGCATTTTATTAATGTAAATGTTAGAGCTGATTTATATTTGTGATTTAGTCGCATTTTTTAGGTACTTATAATAGATTCCAGGTAGATGTTAAAGAGCTGAGAGCGTCGGTGGGTCAATGGTTTTCTCTGCTGCAGCCGCTGTCACAGTGAAATATGGGGTATTCGGGCGAAAGTTCGACTTCCGGCATGGGCGTCCAGGTTGACTTAGTTAAGGCATGATAGTTTAACTGATGGCCGCACCCCTGAAGTAATGATGAAGCTGTTATAGGGAAAACAGGAAAGAGTTTAGGGGTGAAAAATATGTTATATAACTGAGAGAAAAAACTGTAGTCTTGCCTTGTTCTTTAATTACTTTGAAATTTTTCTAGAAGACATTTTCCTGCGTGTATTTAATAATATTTAACCCTGCTGTCAGACACTGTATAACAATTTTATAGTAAACGGTAGTGGTATCCTCGTTTGTGCATAATTTGCTGTAGCACCTATCAGTCGATTCTCGGCATCACTGAATGGTATATGCGTTTCGAAGTTAAATTTTCTGCTCCTTTTTCGAAATACAGTTTGTTTATCTAAAATTAGTTCATCAGAAATAATTCGCTACCAGTTGCTCTATTGTCTGTACATTTAGACTTTTTGTCCCAGACAGTGAAGTCATATGTTGACTCTAATTACTTTATATCAGCTAACCATACTCGAGTTTTAAGGGGGTTTAAAGGATACAGTAATCCGGGTGTTTTCATGCTGATTTTAATTGATTCGAATTATCGAGTCACTAATGTATATCATTCTTTGGATATATTCTCTGAATTGCAATATAAATTGAGAAGGTAAATATCTAAGTTTTAATAAGTTGTCTCTATATTTAATAAGTTTAGCATATACGTTGTTCATCTAATCACGTTTGTATAGTTAGATCAACATCATCCATATCCGTTGTCGTTCCACTGTTTGCTTGAGCTGTTTTTTAAATTAAAATAATCAGTTATTGATAGTTTTGATAACATTAAATTAAGAACGAAAATATAAAAATAGTATAATTACAACATTGACATGAAGGACGTTGGTTCTTTGAATTATTTTGTTGGTTCACTTACTATTGCTGTGTCGGGCTCCATAGCTCAGTGGTAAGCATTCTCGCTACTGATCTAAGGGTCGAGAGTTCGATCCCTGATTTCGGTAAGATTTAAAAAAAAATAGAAATGCGAATAAAAACCTCTACAGAATGCGATCATTCGGAAGTGATGTAAAGCCTTGGGTCCCATGTTACTAAGACATGTGTAGCATGTAAAAGATCCCTTGCTAGGGTTGGAACTACTTATATTAGTCTCGGCTAAATTCTAAGTAGGACTAAGGTACCTGGTACTCTGCATGCATAGACTTTGTCCACGGGGTTGGCAAAAAGGGCCTATGCAGGCCTACTTGCTTGATATGAGTCTTCCCACAAATACTACTCCTATTATATACTACTATTGCTGTTGTCGCCTCAGCTTCGGAAAAGATCTTGCAGCAATTGTGTTTTGAGACGCGTATCAATGTTTTTAAGGCCTAGTTTTGAATTGTTGTATTATCGGTGATTCGCAAATTGACAAAAATTTTTTTGGTGGTCTTCTTAGTAAATTGCTCGACTCTGTGTCGATTCCTAGTTCGAAGTATATTTGATCGTTGCTTATGAATCATGGTGCGTTGACGGCTATACGGAGTACCTTGTTTTGACGAGCTTGAAGTTTCCTAAGATTAGACTTTGATGTGTTGCACCATAGCGGAATGCATAGGTGGTAAATATTGGTCGGATGAGGGCCTTGTACAGCATAATCGTCCATTCATGTCGTAGTGGAGATTTCTTGTTAATTAGTGAATAAAGTAGTTTTAATCTAGCATACCCTTGATTGAGTTTGTTGTTTATATGAAAGCCTTAGATGAGCCGAGTATCCAAATGTAATCCAAGGTATTTAAATGCTTCTTTTTGAAAATTTCATGCGATTTTAGTACCATTAATACCGATATTTTGGTGTTCTTTAATGCGCTTGAGTGTAAACATTTTAGTTGCGCATTTACTAGAATTTAAAGAGATACAACATTTGTTGAGCTAATGATTCAGTGTATTAGCTGCAGATTGAAGATGGTTTATGGCTGAATGTATGGTGGTGGTGCTGTAATTCTCTGGAGTTAGGGTCAAGATGATTTCTACTAGTCTAGTTATACGTTTGGTTACATTCCACATATCTGTGCTGTTGGGTTCAATACCGTCTACGTATTTTCTATAGTTATATATTCTGTTTTTATTTATTTCTCTTCTGATTTTGTGTGTTAAGTTATTTAGTTTTGTTTTGATGGTGGAGCACAATAACTGTAATGGTTACGTTTGTGTTTTCTTTATTAGCACATGTCATCAATATTTCCACGCTATATTTTGCCGGTCACGGACATAATTTTCAATGTAATAGGACACCTCAACGTTTTTAAGCTACTGTTCGAATTTCTCGCGCTACTATCTAAACCATTTCAAATATTAATCTTCACTGCCGTCTTTCGTCAGTGCAAGCAGCATTCAGAGCTACAGCCAAATAACTAGCGATAGCTGTTGCGTTCAGTTTATGGCTGCAGTTACCTTGTTGATTAAGTGTTAGTTCATTACCTAGTACAGATTTTTGTTTCATATGATCTCTCTTTAAGTCATTGTATGAGTTGCCGACAAATGTGTTCCGCTTTTGGTTTGCTTAGAAAAGCTCGACTCGCATTCACGCTTTGCGGCGCCCGCTCTTATAGCCCTTATCTTAAGGATGGTTTTCAAAAGTGCGCCACGCGACGGTCACCTTTAAGGCAACTTAACATAACGGTTTGGTTCGAGCGAGGCCGTGTTTTTCCGCACTCAACTCCGGCGCGTCTCTTTAGTATTATCCCATTTACTCTCCCACTGTGAAGTAGTTAACAGTGTTCCGAAATTCGTGCCCCGGCGACAAAATTAGTTGAGGACCTTGAGGCCGTTGCCATTTGTGCTTGTGAAGCCGTTATCTTTGTGCCCGGGACTCCGTAGGGTTCTGTATTCTTCATGTGTTAAAGTTACATTTTTCCGTTTGATTCTGATTCGAACTTTCGTGGATGAAGGCTGTGAAGTAACAGTGAGTGAGTTTGCAGTCTAATCTCATTAGCCAGAGTGGTTTCCGAGTTACGGTGCAGCGTGTAACAGTGCCAGAGATCTTCCATTATAGGTGCAAGTTGTGCATTTCTCCCGTTGAGAGGACCCTGTTGCTGTAGAAGGTCTTCAAATCGGCCATTGGCGTCGTTTCTACGAAAATTATCTCCCGTCCCGTATTTGATACTAAAAATAGCGCTACAGACGTAGCTTCGCTTTCTCACCTCGGCCAGCTTTGAACTCACATTATTTAACACGTTGACTCCTACCGTGGAATCAATGACTTACTGTATAGCTGACGCATTATTTGATATTACACTGTTAATGAAATATTACACCACAATATAAACAAACCCGAAAACTGCATTCACAGAACGTTTGCGTAATGTTTTGGCTACGCGCTACTGGAGAAGAAACACATTACTCATTCCCTCATATGGTACTGAATGCTAAAAGTCTGTTACTCGAGCGACGCGGATCCTCACCTTGAGCACATCGCAAACACTCGCAATAACGCCGATCCGCGTCATGAGCAGTCAACGAGTTAAACTTTACTATCCACTCCCTATAACGGGCAAGCTTGGTTTGTATCCCTTTTCAATATTAATTGCATTAGGCATATACACTCATGTCCAAATTATTTGGGTCAAACTTATACATGCACACTTAAATATCTAATAGATGACGATTTTATTTAATTTCGGCGTCATTTTATTTGTACTGTTTGCACGTGTTTGTTTATTTATTTGTGTTAGCTGTTATTTCGGTGTGACTTATGGGTGAGGTTTCTTGACGAAGGCAAGAACACCAAACGAAAGGTATGTTCAAGTGAACTGAGACGCCTCACAGGAGCGCCGGAGCGTTTACAGAGAAACGGCTTTTGGATTTCGAGTTTCTACAAGGGCTGTTTATGAACTTTTTCACCCTATCAATAAAACTCGTGGCGTCTACCCCTTTTAATCTTGATTTCTTAATTATAACCAACCCACATTTCGGCAGCATCTCGCTCTAAATTACGTCGTGTTAATTTGAACCACCCTTGCTCCCTCAGCTTTAGTCGGTTAACTCTCTGTTATAAGATAGTTGAGGCGTAATTAAGGTGAGCTTTGCTTTGTTGAGTTTCTGGAGGATCGTAAAGATCAAGTTAGTCCATTCCCGATTATGTGACGATTGTTTCAACTGGTACAAACCGTGTTCGTGCATTAAAGTTTAATTGTCATTGTGACATATCATAATTCATGTCATAAAATTCGTTTTTGTCCTGTAACAAATGTTACTAACAAATCTCACCCACTCCGCTCTTTGAGCTTTTCTGATAACAATCGTAAACTTAATTTATTTCTCTCGTTTGAGTATCATTCCTTACATGCTTTTGTTGTGTAAATAGTTTACATGTGCTTAATGGCTTTATGCAACAGACATTTTAATTAACTCTTCCATTTTGTTCGCTTTATTCTTTGTTAACGCATTATTTTCTGCTTTCAGCATTGTAGTATTTCTATTCTACTATATTCTGTATCCACATCATCTTCTGACAGCTGTTTCACCAATGAACTTAAGATATTGCATGCTGAAAAAGTTACATAAATGAAATAAATGAATATAGTATGAGATTAAGAATTCAAGAAATAAAGAGGTCGTCTGAGGTTGAATAGAACGACGGCTAGAAATCCTGGAATTCCTAGGGCTGGTGATGATGTAGTGTTGGTTCCGTTGCATCGCTCGTCGCATAAATCGGAGAATCTGCCGTCAATAGAGGGGATTCCCGCTAGGTTGCAAACCAATTCAGACGCAGCATTTGTCTAGCGATGGCCCTCTTCTCAGCTCTTAGCTGCTTCATGCTAGAGTGGGATAGAGCGCTGAAACATATGAATTGGTAGTCAATGATAGGACGACTAAAAGTTTTGAAGGTGTGGACGAGGGTACGGGCGTGATAGGTCCTAAAACTGCCTCGGAACACGAAAAGAATATCACTCCTGCTTTGCATAGAGATATGCCGGCGAAAAATGTGATGAAAGGCAAAGGGTCGAAGACCGAGCCTTGAGGTACTCTGGATCTTGGGGAGAACGGTCTTGAGATAGTAGCGCAGATTGTGACCTGGTGCTGACGTTGCTGTTTATAAAACGGACAGAGAAGCATGCCAGACTGGGTCAAAAAGCTCTCCCAATGTCAAAGACGCATTGACCGAAGTTGTTGGCAGGAATGGAATCGGTATGCAGCTGAATCAGAAAGTTGGTGGTGTTTCTTTGACGACCCGTACTGGAAGTCGGGGATGACACTGTGGGGCTCTAAAACTCGCAGAAGCTTGGAAACCATTGAAAAGGGCGATGGGGTGATATGACTAGAGAAGGTTGGGGTTCTTACGGAAGCATCACCACCTTGGCTATTTTCCAAGTCACAGGAATAGGTGATATAAGTATATTATCTATGCTCACGGGAAAGTGGCCAAAACGGAGCTAGCAGTTGAAAAGCAACGTGAGGAGTATGATGGATACTTGAGGAAGTTGGAGCAGGGTTCAGCAGGTGAACCTGGAGGCGGTATTTTTGACGAAGGCTTGGACGTTGTGGACTTCTTTCTGTTCTTTAATGGGACGTAGAAAGTTGATATCGAGGATGGCGTGAACTGGGCAATGGCTCAGGGTGGGTGAATGCTGGGGTTGTCGGCGCTGATGCGCCGAACTTTGCGGTGGTTGTCGTGGAAGGAGTTGGGGTCGTTCAGGATGCGGTGGACCCGTTCCAGGGTATTGGAAAAAATCTCAGACTGTCGTTGGAGGTCCGTTACACTTTTCTACCACGGTGAAGCTAAACTTCAGAAGAACATCTTTGCCCCGGGAAGCTTATCGTCTTCCTTGAGAATTTGGCACGCTCACGATACTAGCAGATTAGTCCCAATTACATAATGTATAACAAATTTATTCTATTCTGCACATCAGGTAAATTTATTTGTATCTTACTTTCGTTACTTTCAATTGATGCAATATTTCTGTAGGGTTTGTCCATCTTCCTATACTGTTTGTCAATTATATGCGGTATTGTTAAGTTTCCTATTATTACATTTAAATCCCCTGCTGCTATTAAATATCTTATTCATATACTTATTATTTCCAGTATATTTATCTATGCCTTTTCCGTATCATTTTCTTCTAGCTTCCCTCCATATGCCCACAAAAGTACTTAAATGCTCTCGTTCTTTTTAGTTTTAGATGCAATATTAGTGTTATTTCATTGAAATGTGTATATCTTTCTATCTATTTTTCTGTTTCTTGTTTATAAGCATATTAACTCAACAGCGTATTATTTGATTTTGCTTAACTCCGTTTTCACTTACATGTGAACTATTGAAAGCTAGGTAACATTAAGTTTGTTTTTAATACATAATAAATTATTATACTTTCTATTTTGTCCAATTAAGGATATTTTTTCCGATGCTTTTCGTTATGTGTTTCCATTCAATTTTATTTTAGAGAACCTTTCTTCAGAGCCATAGGAATTAAAGCAACGCTAACTGCTTTCTCAGCTAAAACCTCTCAAATTTCAGCTGAAAGTGCAGGATTTCAACATCTATCGACAATTTATTACGGAGATTTAGAAGCAACAAATCCGGTTTGGGCATTTCCAGAAATTCAACGGCACAGTAGGGTTTTAAAGTACTACATGTTCAAAATGTATTAAGGATTTTAATGTTCTTATCATAACTATAGAAACTGCATTGCTTTTTTTTTTGCTTTTATCTGCTAAGTATCGACTTGGCTTCTTGTATTCATTAGTTGGTTTATCTCTACGTTGTAATGTAATAGTTTATTACAGAGAGTGGCTTGCGTTTCATTATTCTAGAGATTGAGATTGATATTTATCCTGTTTAATAATTTTTATCTTAGTTTTAATCAACTAAATGATTAAATCGTGCTATAACCATTTTACGAGTGTAATGAAATAATTTTGATATATTCTACTAAATAACAATAAATATTTAGATAGGTGCTTTGTTAATATGTATTCATTTAGAAAGTTATTGTGAGAATAAGATAAATTAGGTGAGGTATTTACCAGAAAAGATATAAAACAAGCATTCAAAGTCTATTTTTTATACAGTGTCCGGCCACGTACGTTCAGCGGAGTCGAAAGCAAAGAATGGTCAGTTTACCTATTTTAACTATTTTGAGCAAATTTGCTTACATGACTATGGGAATCACATTATTTAATGTTTAATTTCTTAAAACTTAACTTAATCCTATGTCGTTTTATAGTAACGTGTAAGGCGGATGGAGTTGAGTTTGTTCCTTTATTTTACTTTTTTCTCTATCTTTTTCTTACCTGTGTTAGTTGCTTGATTCGTTCACATGGTATGTTACCGCATTGATCTTGTCGTTCCATGTTCTTGTAGGTCTTTTCATTTTGTTTTATCCTTGCACTCTTGTTTCGAGCGGTCTTTTTCTGCATTAACTGAGAAATAAATAAAAGTAATATTTTGCAAATAGCCCAGGCTTTACATTTGACAAAAATTAGACCCAAAAAAATACACGGTAAATGTTATAATAGAAATTAAAATGGGCAACAATAAGCTTGTTGAATGTAATGCAATCGTACGTGGCAACAGGAGGCAGCGCTTCGTAGCAGGATGGGATCGACGGGCGCACCACGCGCTGCTGCTGCTTCTCGTTCAAATCCCTTCCGCAGTCGCTAAAATTGCGTTCGAATCTCGTCTGTAATATTTTTTATTTGCAAATTGATGTAATTTGCATAGCCTGTTGTTTCCTTTTATTGTTTTAGTATTATTAGAACCGTTACCTTATGTTGCCTTCAAAATATTAACAGTCCTATAAAGACCACTAATGTGAGGTTAACTTTAATTCGTTGTTAAAATAAACAAAAGGCCGTCAAAGTTTGTTTAATAATGAAAAAAATGTCATATGCACTAACGTTTTGATAAGCTTTTGTTTATTTTAATAACGAATTAAAGTTTACCTCAGAGAAGTGGCCTTTATAAGACCGGTCATTAGTGTAACAACTTCCACTTGTGAGGAAAGTTTTGAGTAATAGTGTAAAATTTCGCTCCGATTTTAAATGCGAGTTAATTTTAATGTAATATTATGGCATTTAAAAGTTCCCATTTTACAATAATAGAAAATTTCAAGTCAGCTCGAACAGGCAGGATCGCCGCGATGTGCCAGCGGAACGAAGAAGTGTTCGCCGCGCATCCTTTCCGCCGCGCGCTGTGATGCCTGCAGGAGCGACGCAAAGTGTAAAATAAAATTTCTCGCCGGCCGGAGCAGGAGATTGATTCCGAGAATTACAGCAGGGGAGGGCTCAGCCCTCGGCTTAGCTGGGCCACCAATTAAACCAAAAAAATTCGAGAACATCTCAAACCAGCTCCCCAAAACACTCCGGTACGCTGAAATTCAAATTAACATATGACTGTTCAACAGAATATGTTGGTTTGGATAATTTAATTTCTCTGAGATTCTAATAACCCTTTAAATTCAATTAGTTTATGACTGTGCAACTGAATAAACTAACTTGAATAATTTACTCTTTTCGACGTCCCCACTGACCATTTAATTTCAATTAGTTTATGACTGTGCAACGGAATAACTTAACTTGAATAATTTACCATTCTCGAGGTCCCCAGATGACCGTTTAAATTCAATTAGCGAACGACTGTGCAACGGAGTTCGTTAGCTTGAATAAATTCATGTTCGCAAAACCTCTTTAAAAATCACGCATACCTGAATATCTAAGTGCGATATTTCAAACTCGTTCAAAGCGCTAAAGCTCATATAACGTCTTAATTAAATATAACATACATCTGAGTGCGCTATTTTCAAATCTTTCGGAGCCTGGCTTTTGGCCCCAAAACTTGGCCAGAATTTCACGGAAAAATAGGCGATTCCCTCCGACGTAAGAAAACTACGCACTGTGGTAATCCAGTTGCTCATCTTGGAGGATTAACCTCGACACGCGCTCAGAACCCGATAAGAGTGCACAGGAGTTTGACCTCCGCACCTGATCGGAGCTATCACCGGAGCACCGCCCCCGTGCACTGATAACATACATATGGTAACGAGATCATAGTCTCAATCAATTCCTTTGTAATTAAAATTAACCTGTTACTGTATCAAACTGACGTAACGACACCCACGCGGTGTGAGTACCGCACGACCAGCTAAGTCCGGAAAAAGGTGGCACGCTCGCCCTGAGATTCGTCAAAAACAGGTTAATGACCTCGGCTGCTACGCTCAGGGAGTTGGGCGTGGTTCAAACGGTACGTCACCGGGCAAGCGTGGCGTGACATATATAGGGTCAGTCGAAATAAAAGGGCTCCACCAGGTCTGTCTCGGGGTATACACGTTCAACTGGACCTGGACAGTTAGACGGAACGAAAAGTACACAGGGTACTACGTCAGGAAGGTACTCGAGAAGCTGTAGAGCTCGAATTACAATTTCGGGAAAAATACTTGAATAACTACTATTTCGGGAGAACGGGAATTCGGCCTTACAATCCTCGTCGTAACTGCGGCAGGCGTCGCAGACCTACCTGTGTCGCCTCGTGCGGCAATGGGGCTCGTGCGACGGCCGCCGCGAGCGACGGCCGCCTATTAAAAGACGGTTTTTTCGAGCCTTTCGACTCTCGAAACTCCTAGACGTATCGTTGCTTCGTCGTACATCAATCGTTACACAGAAAACTTATCCTGAAAAGAGCATGCACAGATTCGCCACAATGATAAGGCCTTTGTGAGAATATTCGTCTATTGGTCTGACGTTAATGTTTAAATAAATGTGATGGACAAGGTTAAGGCTAACTTAAATGTAGAACCCCAAGCTGGAAAAGCGCTATTAACCTCTAGCATAACATTTATAAAATTTTCCGCATTCGTAAATCCAAAAGCAATCTCTAAGCTAGGCCACATAAACACGTGTGAATGAACTGTCAAAGATTAGTTGCAAGAAAGGCGGTCAAACTGCAGTAATTTAGCAAGCACAGTATGTAAATTTAGTTCACATGCATAACAGCTGATTCGTTACAAGGACGGCGGCCCAAAATGCAATAAACTATCAAGCACGATATGTAAATTTGTTTCTCATAAATGACAGCTAATTAGTTACAACGGCCGCGGCTGGAATGTAATAATTTAGCAAGCACAATAAATTAGCATGGGTTTAGGCACATAAATGATAGCTGATACTTACTGATGGCAGCGATGAAAGCATAGTAAAATTAGCAAATACGGAATATAAGTTCAGTTCACATAAATAACAACTAGTACGTTATAAATTGGTTACACAGATACCTGTATCTAGACGATCCTCGAGCGTGGGCGAGAAGTTGCTTAGCGGCATGCCTGCAGATGGGACGCAAAAGCGAAAGCGTGGGAGGCACGTGAGAATGCTGACGAAATCCGCCTTGAAGGGGCGTCAACTGGAATGCGTCCCTCTCATGGGACAAAACGACGATGGGGCCTAGGAATCCAAAAGTCCTGCAGGTTTGATCCCCGTTTTATCGGGATTGATGGGTCAACCACACCCTACGTCAATAAAGCAGAACTCGGCCATCGATATGCACAGGCACCCACGTACCAATGGTACACAGCACGACACACCACACGCTTTTTGTGTCTCAACGAACGACCCTCTCGAGACTGCCTTCTTGCAGGAAAAATGCGCGCCAAAAAGAAGTGTCATCAAGCCAACCCCCGTAGCTAATCGCAAGGCGGAACGCTCACCGGGTAAAACAAAATAATGTCGGAGCGATAGAGAAGACTCGAGGCCCTCGCAGTTGCTCCCACAGGCGGAATTTGTAACTCGCCTGAAACTAGTGTGGCGGGACTAAACCCAGGCAACCACGTGCAAGGATCGGCGTTCAAAGGGTGGCCCAAAATGCTACCAACTCAGGGCAACTACTCTACGCTACAGGGTGTTCGAATTCAATATTTCTAACATCTGCGATGAAATGTTAAGTAGCCAAAGACGGGTTTAAAGTACAGACCGGCTGTTCTAAAGGCTTAAATGGTTAATTACGTTGCTGTAGGCTGTCAAAATAACCTGACAAACCATAATTATTCAGCTTGTTTACAATAGTTCGAGAGGTCAACAATTTGATTATCGTGTTACCAACATTCGGTCAAATTCCCCGTTGATTTTAACGACCGCCGATGACGAGGGCCCTGGCTGACCTTCGAGACAATTGAAGTTGCCTATCTCTCCAGCTCCAACTTGAAAATTTGCGTCGAAAATAATTGTCGTTGTACATAGTTATGAATATGATTTATTTTATTCTTTTCCAAATGTACAGTGTTGAATAAATGTATTTTCTGTTATTTGTTGTCTTTAAATCAGTCAAGGTATAAATATATCGAACCTAGGCCCAGTCAGAAGCTACCATTCATAACGGCACAATTAATTAATGCTACGATTAAATAAATTTTTCGTTGACCGCTTGTTAATTTCAATATTAATGAATTATTTTTCCTAAAAACGGATGGATTAATACACGTCATTAATACACTGTTTTTGATTAATACACTCTTTTTCATTAATTAACTGTTTTTTAAAAAATGATGGAATAATAGATCTATTAATACATTCCTTTTCATTAATTAACTGTATTTGTGATTTTGACGTTTTGATTATAGTTTGCATAGAGGTTAGTTGTATTAATCAAATTTTTCGAAACAAAAAAAGATTTTGCGGTCAACGAAAACATTTTGAAATCAACTCGTTTGTTAATGGGCGATTAATAATCTCAACTATTAACGGCACTCACTCGCTATCGCACGTTCGTGCGTTAAACAGTTTCGATTATTAATCGCCTTCATTAACACACTTGTTGGTTAAATAACTAATAACCAGGTAGCATTACAATAGTATATTACACTACAAGTTATGAAAGTGCTGCATGGTTTAATGAGCTAGACATTTTAGATGATTCGGCCAATGGGGCCAATAATAACAACCTTAAAGTGGACTGTATATTTATTTTAAAATCCATTCCTTCTTCCCTCGTACATGGTAAAAAGTCGACTCCTCGTCACAAGCAAGCGCACTTACCCCCAACCCTCTAGCATTTACAGAGGCAGTCATGCGTAAACATTAGACACGAGCGTTTAGCGAGCGTTGAAAGTGTCTTCGAGTTGAACAATGGCACTTTAATGACAAGTTGTGTATACTTTTTTCCAACGTTGCATATTCTCTTAAATAACATTGCTAAATTGAGTGATTGAAATGTCATTTTCATAGGCGAATTTGAAAAAACCCTTTACAGATTTTTTGATAGTGTCTATGTCTCGCTGCTGTGCATTATTGTTATTGTACTACATTTTTGACTATTTCCGTTTTTATGTTTATCGTTATTTCCTTTTTTCCTAAAAATGTTGTTCCAATCATATTAACAGTCTTCGTGTTTTTACCATTCTTTCATTTATCTCTACTTATTATTAATCCTAAGTATTTATAACTGACCACCTGTTCGATTTGTTTCTCATGAAGTCTTATTTTACGAGTTTTATTTTCAACTGAGATGATCATACTCTTTTTAATTTATATCTATTTTCATATTTATCTTACGAAGTTCTCTATCCAGTACTTCCAGATTGTGTTGAAGACTTTTTTCTGAGTTCGCCAGAATGGCCAAATGGCCATGCCATCTGCGAACATCAATTCAGTTATCTATGCTTTCTCCATTTTCTAATATCCCAGTTTTATTCCTTTCATCGTTTTTTTTTTTGCCTTCTTTATAGCTTTATCTTACTCTATCGCAAATAGTAATTGACTGCGTACACGTTCCTGTTTAACCGCTATATTTGTTAAAGGTTCTTTCGAATCTTCATTGTTTGTCCTGACGAAGTTTGCATTCTCTTTATACATAGTTGTTACTACTCGTACTTTTATTGTCTGTTTATGTGCTCCACATTTTGCTATGGTCTCTATGTATCTTCTTTTCTATAAAATAAATGGGAATGTTCCTATTTTTATTTTTCCACGACCGCTACTCAAAGTAGGCGTTTTAGCACTAGCTTGTTTCACTACAAATGACGTTTTATAAATAAGCTTGTTAAAAGTGCTGTTTACTTTTAGCACATGTGCTAAAAGTAAACAGCGGGTGTTGAATTTAGAATTTTAAGCAGTAAGTGAGGTTATGAAGTTATTCCAGTTACTTCTTTCGTTAGAGGTAAAGTACTGTTAAATAATTAAAGCATTTTGAAACGAATAAAGTAAAATGTGTACTATTATAATTACCTTTGATAACTAACTTTGACAGCTACCGACTGCAGAAGCAGGCTATTTACTGTGACATAATTTATAACTGTCATAAATGCAAACCTTTGTTAAATCGACATTTATGGATTGATAATAGTAAATTTAAGGCCGTAGAAAAGATATTGTGTGCAAACTCGAGCTAAAAGTGTTTATGCACGAGACATGTTACGAAACTCAGCCTTCGACTTCGCTTCATAATTTTCATGTCTCGTGCATAAAAGTCCACTTTTAGCACTTGTTGCACAAATAGCTATTATAAGCCTTTCGCTGGTGTATCTTATTGCAAATATTAGGGCCTGTGCACTTCTACCTATGAATCCCCATTGTGAACCTTCAATTGTCATTTTAATCTTGTTTCTCATTCTCTTTTGCATTATTCTGGGAAGTAACCTTTCTGGGACACTTGATAAGGTTATCATCATGTAATTGTTGCAGTCACATACCTTTTTTTATAAATTCCTGAATGCCATTTCTGGGGAACTCTTTTTCCTTTATTGCCTCTTTCATTACTTTAGTTATCTGTTTTGTTCTTTCCTTTGCCATGTATTTCAATCATGTCTTAAGTATTAAATATTGTTTATTCCTGGCGCTTTATTTAATTTTACTTTACTTATGGCATATCTGTGGCAAAAAGGCATAAGGGTATAAGTCGACTTATCTCATTTTTGATGAGAGCAATATCGGGCATCTAAATACAAGAGGATATAAACCTACATACCATAACAGCAAGTTTTCTAAATGGGATATGTAGACTTATTCCCTGAAAATTAACTAATAATTGATAAAAAACAAATTTAGTCAATGGCAAATAGATACATGTGTACTAATACCCCGAGCCAAAGCTTTTCGTAAAGTTATCTGCAACGCCAGAGCAGCATATGTTTACTTATACCTTTTTGCCATTTCATAACTTTCAGTTTTTGTTGGAAACAAATAACTTATGTACACTTCTACTACGAGTGCATTTCCATGCAGGTGCAATAGAGTGTTTCAGCGGTCCAGTTTTTCAGTTTATTATTAGTTATTATAGTGTAGTTTAACGAATAAGTGCCAAAATGGACACACGCTCTAGTGCGTACAAAGTTTTGCAGAAGTGCTGTAACAAGAACTTAACCGGTAAGTTTACATATAAACTCACATTATTCGAACTCGAAACCACATATTCTTGTTTAGCTTATGTCTACATATGTTGTTTTGCATTAGTAAGTATTTATCAGAAAATGCATAGTCCGGGAAATTGCAAAAAGCTATATGTCAACTTATACCCTTTTGCTATTTCATAAAATGAACAAAAAGAAACGCTATAATGTGTAAGTTTCGTATTTATGTATTTTCTAGTAGAAATAGTTTTAGAATCAATAGCAGAGCAAAAAGTAGTCAATAAATCGACTTGATTCTTTTGATTACCAGCGAAAATAATTAAATGTTGTTCTCAAATCTCCAGCAAAAAGTTTTTTGATGTTTCTGTAAAATGATCATTTTTGACTTATACCCTTTTTCCCTTTCACCACAGATATATTACTTCATCCTGCTTAATAGAATCCATCTCCTATGCATCATTAATTTTGCGTTGCCCTCTGTCATCATTCGTGGAGTTTATATTTATCAGAATACGCTACAAATGGCCACATGGATACAGTAACTTCGTATGTGCTTTTGTTGTGTTTTCGGGTTACAGTAAATGAATAGAGGTACATTTCCACACCTTTTGGAAAATAATTCCATAATTTAGATTGATATAGCGTTTAAAAAGAGTAGTTTTAATTTTCGCGGACCATTTATTGCATTTAATTATATTTTATCCGTATTTACGGTAGCCATCAACAACAATATGGATGTTTTGCAAGAGTTGGCTACCGAAATAATACGCGGAGGCCTTCGTGGAGTTTATATTTTACAGAATATGCGCTTACAAATGCCAACATGGATACAGTTTTAAAGCGCTTCTGTAGCTTTTTTCGGGTTACAATAAATTAATAGGAGCAGATTTCCACACTGTTTAGCAAATAATTCCATCATTTAGATTAATATAGCGTTTAAAAAGATCAGTTTCGATTTTCGCGGAGCATTCATTGCATTTAATTATATTTTATGCGTATTTACGGCAGCCACCAACAACAAAATGAAAGTTTTACAATAGTTGGCTACCGAAATAATACACACAGGTTTTCGTGGAGTTTATGTTTATATGACTAAACGCTTACAAATGGCGACATGGATACGGTAACTTCTAATGTCTTTCTGTAGTGTTTTTCGGGATACAGTAAATTAATAAGAGCACATTTCCACCCTTTTTAGTAAAGAATTCCTGCATTTTGGTTAATACAGCGGTTAGAAAGCGCTGTTTCGATTTTCGCGGACCATTCCTTGTATTTAGTTATATTTTATCCGAATTTGGGGCAGTTATCAACAACAATATGGATGTTTTACAATAGTTGGATAATACTCGCAGGTCTTCGTGGAGTCTATATTTAGCAGAAGAATCGCTTAGAAACGGCCACATGGATACAGTTGACTTCTAACGTTCTTCTGTTGTGCTTTTCGGGTTACAGTAATTTAATAGGAGCACATTTCCTCACTCTTTAGGAAATAATTTCATCATTTAGGTTAATAGAGCGTTTAAAAAGAGCAATTTCGATTTTCGCGAACCATTCGTTGCATTTAATTATACTATAACCGTATTTACGGCTGTTACGGTCTTAAACGTCTTTACGACACCGCATCGGCTCATACAACAACCAAACGGCCGGGGCGGGCGATAATTGACAAAATCGGAACGAAAGGTTCTCCTAGGCCGCTACCCATGCCGCAATAAGATAAGCCGGCTAAGCATTCAGTGGAGCTGGGCGGGTTCTTTACGAGATCACCTAAGGGCAGCGGCCAGAGGGGCGGTAAATGACAATAAAATTAAATTGGACGCCACCCGGTGTGTGGGGTATACGAAAATATAAGGGCAGACCCAGAGCAAACCGGGAAATCACATGAGTCTACCTTCTAGCTTATCATCTTGGCGAAGCTTCAAGCTCAACGGGAAAAGTATATTCGAGCAGGCCGACGACTCCCAAACTGTAACGACGAGTGTACCGTCTTACCTTTGATGTCTCTAAACTGCTTTCCAGGCTCCACCTTACATTTATCTGCACAAAGTATATCATAACCCTAAAAATTAACATGCAGTCGGCGCAATGAAAACACCAGGCAATATAAACAAAACCGATATATTGGTCTGCGTACACATACACATCTGAATAATCCAAAATATGAAAAGGACTTTCACAACAAGCATTATTATTTGAAACGTAAACAAAGGTTTTCACAACTAACAGTAACGCACAAAACTGTGAACCAAGCGACACTGAGCGGTAATACTACGTTAACAACAAATCTTAACTGAAATACTTAATTAGCATCCGGATTAGTAATTGAATTAGTGCGTCTTAACTTAACCAAAGCCACTTCATGAACGAGAATTTTAATCGGTACGTTACCGTTACGTTACTAGGAAATTGGTGTCAAAAATCATTTAATTAAATCTACGTAAGTACTCTAACATCGTCTGTTATATTGCGCTACAATGTAATTGCAAAATAAGTTGGCAACTTTTAAATGATGCCGATAAAGCGGTTAATACATAAAATACACACTGTATAGTCTGACCTGTTTGAGCTTCGCCTGGCTCCAAATTTGGGTACTGCAATGAACTCACCTTACAGCGTAGGGAAGGTCGCAAGGCTAACGGCTGCAGGTGCCGGAGACACCACCAAAGAATCCCTCGCGGGACTCAATATACGGCCCCAACAGGGCAATCGCGTGAAGACAACGACCATGGCACACTCTCGCTGTATTTAATCCCACAATAACGGTGGCAAAACGCCGACAAGGCACACGATACTCGAGAGCTACGGTCACACACGGTGGCACCAACTAACACATATAACGGTCAACCTCGACGACCCGTAAAGAAGTCTTGGAAAACAAAAAGCGGAACCAAACGGTATTAATCCTCGCGAACAAACCAATGTCACAAAATTAGCTGTAGCAGCAAGACACCGGACCAAAACTAACATACACCACTCGGGACGGTATATCAATCTAAATGATGGAATTCTTTTCCAAAGGGATTGGAAATGTGCCTCTATTAATTTACTGTAAATCGAAAAACACTACAGAAAGACATTAGAAGTTCCGGTATCCATGACTCCAATTGTAAGGGTTTATTCTGATGAAAATAGACTAGACGAAGTTCTCTGAGTATTATTTCGGTAGCCAACAATTGTAAAACGTTCATATTGTTGTTCATAACACACATTTCCACTCCCTTTGGAAAAGAATTCCATCATTTAGATTGATATACCGTTTAAAAAAAGCAGTTTTGATTTTCGCGGACCATTCATTGCAGTTAGATATATTTTATCCGTATTTAGGTCAGATATCAACAACAATATGGACGTTTTGCAATAGTTGGCTACCGAAATAGTAATCGCAGGCGTTCGTGGAGTTTATTTTTATCAGAATAAACGCTTACAAATGGTGACATGAATACAGGAACTTCTAACGTCTTTCTGTAGTGTTTTTCGGTTTACAGTAAATTTATAGAGGCACATTTCCACACCTTTCCATCATTTAGAGATTGATATAGCATTTAAAAAAGGCAATTTCGGCTTTCGAGGACCATTCATTGCATTTAGTTATATTGTATCCGTATTTAGGGCAGTTATCAACAACATTATGGACGTTTTACAATAGTTGGCTACAGAAATAATACTCAGAGGACGTCGTGGAGTTTATTTGTATCAGAATAAATGCTTACAAATGGCGACATGGATTCAGCAACTTCTAATGTCTTTTTTTAGTGCGTTTCGGGTTACAGTAAATTAATAGAGGCAGATTCCACACTCTTTAGAAAATAATTTTATCATTTAGATTGTTATAGCGTTTAAAAAGAGCAATTTCGATTTTTGGGGACCATTCATTGCATTTAGTTATATTTTAGCCGTATTTCGTGCATTTATCCACAACAATATAAACGTTTTACAATAGATGCCGAAATAATACTCAGAGGCCTTCCTGGAGTTTAGTTTTATCAGAATAAATGCTTACAAATGGCGACATATATACAGCAACTTCTAATATCATTCTGTAGTGTTTGTCGGGTTAGAGTTAATTAATAGAGGCACATTTCTACACCCTTTGGAAAAGAATTCCATCATTTAGATTTATATATTTATAAGGGCGAAAAAACCGAATACAAAGAGACCCCAAGGACGACTCAAAACACGATGGCACGAAAGCTGCACATCTGCATCCCAGGACTAACAAAGAGGCAAAATTAGAAATAACAGGACTAAGTCCTAAATTAAGAAGAAGAAGATTTATATAGCGTTTAAAAAGAGCAGTTTCGATTTTCGCGGACCATTCATTGAATTCAAGTATATTTTATCTTTATTTACGCCAACCATCAAGAAAAATATGGATGTTTTACAATAGTTGGTATCCGAAATAATACGCAGAAGGATTTGTGAAGTTTATATTTATCAGCATATACACTTACAAATGGCCACATAGATACAGTAACTTCTGACGTGCTATTGTATCGTTTTTCGTGTAATCCTTTCTAACGGGAGTAGAAATGTGCCTCTATTAATTTACTGTAAATCGAAAAAAACTACAGAAAGACATTAGAAGTTCCGGTATCCATGACGCCTATTGTAAGTGTTTATTCTGATGAAAATAGACTAGACGAAGGCCTCTGAGTATTATTTCGGTAGCCAACAATTGTAAAACGTCCATATTGTTGTTGATAACTGCCCTAAATACGCATAAAAAATAACTAAATGCAATGAATGGTTAGCGAAAATCGAAACTGCCCTTACTAAACACTATACCAATCTTTAAATGATGGAATTCTTTTCCAAAGGGTGTGGAAATGTGCCTCTATTGTAACCTCTACTGTAACCCGAAAAACACCACAGATAAACATTAGAAGTTGCTGTATTCTTGTCACCATTATTAAGCGTTTATTCTGATAAAAATGAACACCAGGAAGGCCTCTGAGTATTGTTTCGCTAGGCAACTATTGCAAAACATTCTTATTGTTGTTGATAACTGCCTTAATCTCGGATAAAATCTAATTAAATGCAATGAATGTGGCCCGAAAATCGATACTGTTCTTTTTAAACGCTATATCAATATAAGTTATAGAATTCTTTTCCAAAGGGTGTGGAAATGTGCCTCAATTAATTTACTGTAACCCAAAAAACACTACAGAAAGACATTAGAAGCTGCTGTATTCAAGTCGCCATTTGCAAGCATTTATTCTGATAAAACTAAACTCCACGAAGGGATCTGAGTCATGTTTCGGTATCCAACTATTGTAAAACGTCCATATTGTTGTTAATAACTGCCCTAAATACTGATAAAATATAACTAAATGCAATAAATGGTCCGCGAAAATCGAAACTGCTCTTTATAAACGCTATATCAATCTAAATGATCGAATTCTTTTCCAAAGGGTGTGGAAATGTGCCCCAATTAATTTACTGTAAACGGAAACACACTACAGAAAGACATTGGAATTTCCTGTATCCATGTCGCATTTGTGAGGTTATTCTGATAAAAATAAACTCCACGAAGCCCTCTGGGTATTATTTCGGTAGTCAACTATAGTAAAACCTCCATATTCTTGTTGATAACAGCCCTAAATAAGGATAAAATATAACTAATTGCAATGAATAATCCTCGAAAATCGAAACAGCTCTTTTTCAACGCTATATCAATCTAAATGACTGAATTCTTTTCCAATGGGTGTGGAAATGTGCCTGTATTAATTTACTGTAATCCGAAAAACACCAGAGGAAGACATTAGAAGCTGCTGTATTTATGTCGCCATTTGTAAGCGTTTATTCTGATAAAACTAAACACCACGAAGGGATCTGAGTATTGTTTCGGTATCCAACTATTGTAAAACGTCCATATTGTTGTTGTTAACCGCTCTAAATACGCAAGAAATATAACTAAATCCAATGAATGGTCCGCGAAAATCGAAACTGCTCTTTTTAAACACTATAACAATCTAAATGATGAAATTCTTTTCCGAAGAGTGTGGATATGTGCCTCTATTAATTAACTCTAACCCGAAAAACACTACAGAAAGACACTAGAAGTTGTTGAATCTATGTTGCCATTTGTAAGGGTTTATTCTGATGGAAATAAACCCCACAAAAGCCTCTGAATATCATTCCGGTTGCCACCATTTGTAAAACGTTCACATTGTTGTTGATAACTGCCCTAAATAAAAAAAAATCTAACTAAATGCAATGAATGGTCCGCGAAAACTGAAACTGCCCTTTTTAAATGCTATATCAGAGTTAAGCAACGCTGTCTCGGGTCAGAACATGGATGGGAGTTCCACGGCTGCATCTCTCGGCGCCTCGTGGTACGGCTATCACGGAAAAAAGTTGGTCCCGGCGGTAATAACAACATCATGACAGTCGTTAGTGGGGTTGGAAGTCCTCATAACTGCACAGCGACGCCTATAATTGGCCTAACGGCTGTTGGCTGAGTGCGAATAAAATAAAATAAAATAAAAAAAAATAAAAATAAAAAAGAGCAGCTTTGATTTTCGCGGACCATTCATTGCAGTTAGATATATTTTATCCGTATTTAGGACAGATATCAACAACAATATGGACGTTTTACAATAGTTGGCTATAGAAATAATACTCACAAGCTTTCGTGGAAATTATTTTTATCAGAATAAACACCTACAATTGGCGTCTTCTGTCTTTCTGTAGTGTTTTTCGATTTACAGTAAATTAATAGAGGCACATTTCCACTCCCTTTGGAAAACAATTCCATCATTTTGATTGATATACCGTTTAAAAAGAGCAGTTTCGATTTTTGCGGACCATTTATTATATTTAGTTATATTTTATCCGTGATTAGGGCAGTTATCAACAACAATATGGACGTTTTACAATAGTTAACTACCGAAATAATACTCACAGGCTTTCGTGGAGATTATTTTTATCAGAATAAACGCTTACAAATAGCGACATAAATAAAGCAACTTCTAATGTCTTTCTGTAGTGTTTTTCGGGTTACAGTAAGTTAATAGAGGCACATTTCCACACCCTTTGGAAAAGAATTCCATCATTTAGAGATAGTACAGTCATTAAAAGGAAATGAAACGGATTTGCTTACAAAAGGTCATGAAGTTTTGAAACTTGGCAGGCTAGTCGACCCATATGCCCTAACGATGCCTCTTAATTTGCGACCAAGGGAGGTCGCCGCTCGCGCCGCCATCTTGAAAAAATGGCGCCCAAAAACAGTTTTTGGGGTATAACTCCGTTCCTGTTCCTATGCGAAAAAGTCCTGATTATAAATTAAAGAGGATAAAATTTTCTACAAAACAACACTAATAACATTTTCTTGTCAGATTGATACTTTTCGAGTTAGCGGGATGTGAAGTAGAGGGAAAATTTCGAATTCGCGAAAAAACTGCGTTTTCACACGAATTTTTTCACTTTATCTATTTTTACCTAATAAAATCACTATATCTATTACATACAATGACACGTGAGACCCCAACACCCTGCACTGTTCCAATGAAAGTCCCCCAATAGGGCGGATCTACTCGACATGGACAATGCAGAATGTTGGTCATTGGACTTGTGTTAAGGTGGAACAACATTGTTAAAGTGACAGCATATTACGATATTTGTTATATTATGGTAAATGTCGTCATATGCTGTCATGTTTACAACGTTGGGTAATGTTTACACACATGCACAATGCCAGTCGTTTGTATCCGCCGAAGAATATTAATTTCCACGTTGGAAGGCATGTAAACCGCTACCGCATGTACATGTCCAAATTTGCGCGAGATAAAGAGAGACTATACTGAGTACCAACCAAATCTTCTTTGTTCAAAGCATTCACGCCCATTGATCCGCCTGAACAACAGAGCCGAAGCTTTCATGTTCTGAACGGTGGATTTTTGTTGCACAGAGTGGTATGGAATTGCAACGATTCGTTCGGAACAATTTGTATACTTTATGTGGAATACGTTAAGCGGCACTATTGATCAAACGCATGTACAGTTTTTGACGGTTATCCGGATAACTTCGATAGCATGAGCACGAAAAGCGCAGAAAGACATTGACGTTTCAGGTCACAAACCTGCGCTGATATCGTTTTCGATGAAGCAATGATTTCCACTGTTTCGCAAGAAAAGTTTCTGTCCACCGATTCGAACAAAAGGCGTTTAATTCCTATGTTAATGAAGAAATTTGAAGAGCATGGTTATACAGTAAAGCAATCCGTGGAGGAAGCGGATTTGTTCATCGTCCAAACAGCGCTCGATATGTCCTCTTCATTGGTTCTGTTAACCGCAAGGGCACGAGATCATGCCAATGTTTTTTTGCGAAAACCGACCAGAGGAAAGATTGCGGAACAGATATTTTCTGGGCAAAGCCTCAACTACGATACCGTAGCGAAGAATTTTCAGTTTCTCCATGCATTCAGTGGTTGCGATACCACCTGTGCTCTGTTCAACCAGGGGAAAATCAAATTTTTCAACCTCCTTCAAAAGAACGACAAGTTGGCTGATACTATTAAAATCATTCAACATCCAGAAGCAGACGTTAATGCTCTTGCTACAGGTGGAAAATCATTTTTATTGGCATTGTACGGTGCATTGCATGAAAACGACTCACTGGATTCCCTCCAATACGAATGTTTTGTGAAGGCTGTTTCCAAAAACAAATTTAACCTTGCCTCCCACAGAAGGTTCTGTACGCCAGCATTTCCTACGGACATATCATCAAGTTCAGATGTGGAACGGCATTACGAAAAACCCGGAGGAATACGGTTGGCAGAAAACAAGAACAGGGCTTGATGCTGTTCGCGTAACACAACAGCCAGCCCCCGACATACTTCTCCAGTCAATTTCTTGCAGATGTAAAAAAGGCTGTGCGACGGCAGGCGGGTGTCGGAAGATCAGGTTAAAATGTTCCGCACTCTGTTTCTATTGCAATGGTGTAGCTTGTGAAAACATTCTCGACATTGTGGAATATTCTGACGAAGAGCACGATAATGAGGCTGCAGATATTCTTGACTCCTTACAAATGTACGAGGAGAATGAAAGAGAAGAAGAGGCTGGTGACTCGGAAAAATCATTTGCGCCAAAACTATCGCAACGTGCAAAGCTGCGAAAAAGCAAGTAGGTAATCAATTCGATTTTGGATTAGGCCTACTGGGGAAACCACGCAAAAAAATGCGCCGATGCACTCTACCTCATGGGTGGTGTAGAAACGAGTTGCAATATGTATTGGTTTTAATAATGTTTCTGTACAACAAACTATAGATAAGTTAATTTGTGGTTAATGTCAAAAAACTGTTGAAAATACAGATTTTTTGCGAATTCAAAATGTTCGTTTTATTTCTACGCCCTTTAACTCGAAAACTATCGATCTGACAAAAAAATATTATTAGTATTGTTTAGTAGCAAATTTTATTTTCTTTAATTTATCTTAAAAACTTTTTTGCATAGGATTAACAGGAACGGAGTTATACGGCAAAAACTGTTTTTGGGCGCCATTTTTCCAAGATGGCGGCGCGAGCGGAGACCTCCCGAGGTCGCAAATTAAGAGCCATAGTTAGGGCATATGGGCCAACATTCCTGCCAAGTTTCAAAACTTTATGACCTTTTGTAACCTAAAATATTATAATGACTGGACTAAGATTGATATAGCATTTAAAAAAGGCAATTTCGGCTTTCGCGGACCATTCATTGCATTTAGTTATATTTTATCCGTATTTAGGGCAGTTATCAACTACAATATGGACGTTTTACATTAGGTGGCTACCGAAATAATACTCAGAAAAGAATTATATCATTTAGATTTATATATTTATAAGGGAGAAAAAGCCGAATACAAAGAGACCCCAAGGACGACTCCCAACACGATGGCACGAAAGCTGGACATCTGCATCCCAGGACTAACAAAGAGGCAAAATTGGAAATAACAGGACTAAGTCCTAAATTATGAAGAAGAAGAGGAAGATTTATATAGCGTTTAAAAAGAGCAGTTTCGATTTTCGGCGCATTTCCACACCCTTTGGAAAAGAATTCCATCATTTAGATTTATATAGCGATTAAAAAGAGCATTTTCGATTTTCGCGGACTATTCATTGAATTCAATTATATTTTATCCTTATTTACGCCAACCATCAAGAACAATGTGGATTGTTTACAATAGTTGGTATCCGAAATAATACGCAGAAGGCTTCGTGGAGTTTATATTTATCGGAATATACACTTACAAATGGCCACATGGATACAGTAACTTCTGACGTGCTATTGTAGCGTTTTTCGTGTCACAGTAAATTAATAGGAGCAGATTTCCACAGCCTTTAGCAAATAATTGCATCATTATGATTAATATAGCGTTTAAGTTCAAGTTCAAGTTCAAGTTCAAGTTTATTCATTCCATTGCCCGTACATTAATAATACAGATTGGTGTCGTCAAGAATTATGATAATCTATACATTACTTATTATAGACATTCACTTATAATAAAATACAATAAGCATGTAACATACTTAACCTAGGTAAATAATAATTATAAATGTATTATACTTTGGCGTTACGCAATCAACACTTAAGATTAAGGAATTCCTTGATGCTATAGAAATTATGATCATATAGGAAAGATTTTAATTTTCGCTTAAACACATTAGCATCATTAATGCGCCTGAGGTACTCGGGCAGATTGTTAAACATTTGATAGCACGAAAACGATGGCGACTGTGTATAGCGCCTGCGGTTGTACTGAAATATGTGTAACTTGTTAATACTTCTCGCACCGTAGCTGTGCACGTCGCTGTTGAATATTAGAGGGATGCCCTCATGTTTTACCCACAAGCAGCATTTGTATATGAATAAGTCATATACCGTGAATATTCTGTACGTTTTAAAACTGATTCTTGCAGATGTGCGCCTATTAATGGAAGACATCATGCGAAGGATGCGTTTCTGTATTATAAACACCATGGAAAGATCACCTTTTCCCCAAACTATTAAATTATAGCTTAAGTGAGACTGCACCAGTGCATAGTAAGCCTCGATGAGATAAGGTTTCGAAATGTAGCTTTTAATGCTTCGCATTGCAAAAAATGCCTTGTTTAATTTGGAACAAATGCTATCTGTTTGTGCGTGCCAATTTAAGTTTTCATCCAGATTTATGCCAAGAAATTTACAGCCATTTGTTGGTTTTAGGGTGATGTCTCCACACTTGAATAACAAATGGGGCAAAGGTCTCCTTAGATTAAAGTAAACACATGAAGTTTTTCCTAGATTCAATATGAGGTTATTGTTGTTACACCACATTTTAAAACTAGCAATTGTTGTTTCTACCTGTTGAATCAGCTCAGCATAAGATTCGGCAGTAACTGCTAGGGACGTATCGTCGGCGAACGTAATGGTACAATCTGAGGTGATGTTTTGCTGAAGATCATTTGTAAATAAGATGTAAATCAAGGGTCCAAGAATGGACCCTTGAGGTATTCCAATGTCAGTTGAGAATTCATTTGATAGATTGTCTTGAAGTTTAACTGTCAGATTTCGATTTTCAACATAAGAAATGATTAAGTTGTTGACGGTATCACGTACACCGAGTTTATCTAACTTTTCTTTCAGGAAATTGAAATTAATTGAGTCGAAAGCACAACTAAGGTCGAAAAAAATACCGACGACATATTTTCCCTTGTTGACATTCTCATGTATAAACTGTAGAAACTCAAAACAAGCCGATTCGGTTGATCTCCCCACTCGAAAGCCATGTTGACATTCAGATAATAATTTAAATTTATCAAGATAATTAGTAAGACGATTGTACAACACCCTTTCAATAAGCTTTGAGATAGAGGAGATTAATGAAATAGGTCTGTAGTTGACAATATTACAAGAGTCTCCCTTCTTGAATAGGGGAATTACTAGTGCTGTTTTTAATCCATCAGGAAATACACCCGATTCGAAAATTAGGTTGATCAGATAGATTAGGGGTGTAATTATTACTGGGGCAATTTCTTTTAATAATCTTAAACTAACTCCGTCCAAACCAGCTGACGTTTTACTATTCATATTCGAAAGTGTCTTTAAAACCTCATTCTGGTCTGTGGACAGGAGTACCATCGAATTAGTCGCTGGAATTGTGGTGGTACATTCTGTTGACAGATCACTAAAATGTGTCGACAATTTTCCCTGAGCCAGTGAAGAAAAGTGTTTGCCAAATTCATTTGCAATAACGAGTGGATCCGTTATTTCAACAAGATTTTTCCTCAGGATGATCTTCCCAGGTCCTGTTTTTGATCGGTCTAAGCAAGTATTAACAAGTGACCAGAAAGTCCTACTTTTGTTTTCAGATGATAATATTAAAGAGTTATAATAACTTTCTTTCGCTTCGTCAACGTTCTTTTTAAAAGACTGTTTACAAATTTTATAGTATGTTGTTAGATTATCGTTGTTAACATTTTTACTTAAAATATATAAGTTTAAAAAGAGCAGTTTCGATTTTCGCGGACCATTCAATGCATTTAATATTTTATCCGTATTTACGCCAACCATCAACAACAACATGGATGTTTTACAATAATTGGGCATCGAAATAATACACAGAGGACTTCGTGGAGCTTATATTTATCAGAATACACGCTGACAGATGGCCACATGGATACAGTAACTTCTAACATACTATTTCAGTGTTTCTTGTGTTACAGTAAATTAATAGAAGCAGATTTCCACACTCTTTGGAAAAGAATTCCATCATTTAAATTGATATAGCCTTTAAAAAAAACAGTTTCGATTTTCGCGGACAATTCATTGCATTTAATTATATTTTATCCATATTTACGCCAACCACCAAGAACATACGGATCTTTTACAACAGTTGTTAACCGAAATAATTCGTACAAGGTTTCGTGGAGTTTATATTTACCAGAATATTCAATTACAAAAGGCCACATGGATACAGTAAAATAATAGAAGCAGATTTCCACGCTCTTTAGCAAATAATTCCTTCATTTAGGCTAATATAGCGTTTAAAATGAGCAGTTTCGATTTTCGCAGCCCATTCATTACATGGAGTTATACTTTATTCGTGTTTAAGCCTGCCATCAAAAACAATATAGACGTTTTACAATAGTTGGCTACGGAAATATTACTCAGAGGCTTTCGTGGAGTTTATTTTTATCAGAATAAACGCTTAAAAATAGCGCCATGAATACAGCTACATCTAATGTCTTTCTGTGGTGTTTTTCGGGTTACAGTAAATTAATTGAGACACATTTCCACACTCTTTGGTAAAAGAATTTCATCATTTTGATTGATATAGTATTTAAAAAGAGCACTTTCGATTTTCGTGCACCATTCATTGCATTTAGTTATATTTTATTCGTATTTAGGGTAGCTATCAACAACAATAGAGACGTTTTACAATAGGTGGTTACCGAAATAATACGCAGAGGTCTTCCTGGAGTTTATTTTTTATTAGTAATAATATATTAAGGGCAAATGATTTTGCCAGTAAAAATGTTTTACGAAGGTATTTTGTTTTGGCAATGGCACAAGACAAACTAACTTGATCAAATTCCCAAGCCGAACACGAGGGAATTTGTCAATGGTAGTTTGTCGAGGGGCATTGCCAAAAAACAACAAATCTTGAGTAAAACATTTTCCAAGCAAAATCATGAGCCCGAAATACATTTTATGGACTATTTCCCAAGTATCGGTTCATTTTGACATTTATACTGATGCACAATGACAGTTTTAAATGACGTTTTTGAAATGTCACCTTGATTAAAACAACATATTTAGTGGTTGCCATGGATATAAGTGGTAAAAGAAATTGATAAAATCCCAAGGGAAAATTTTGATTTTTTGCCACTAAAAAAGCACCCGATGGGTTGAATTTTGAAAAATCATGGCATTTGATTGGCTAATAATAGATGCGGGAAATAATCAGAATAAACGCTAACAAATGGCGACACGAACACAGTAACATCTAATGTCTTTCTGTGGTGTTTTTCGGGTTACAGTAAATTAATAGAGACACATTTCCACACCCTTTGGAAAAGAATTCCATCACTTAGATTGATAAAGCGTTTACAAAGAGCAGTATTGATTTTCGCGGACCATTCATTGCAATTAGTTATATTTTATCCGTGATTAAGGCAGTTATCAACTACAATATGGACGTTTTACAATAGTTGGCCACTGAAATATTACTCAGAGGCTTTCGTAGAGTTTTTTTTATCAGAATAAACGCTTACAAACGGCTACATGGATACAGCAACTACTAATGTCCTTCTGTAGTGTTTTTCGATTAACAGCAAATTAGTAGAGGCCCATTTCCACACCCTTTGAAAAAGAATTCAATCATTTAAATTGATTTAGCTTCTAAAAGGAGCAGTTTCGATTTTCCCGGACCATTCATTGCATTTAGTTATATTTTATCCGTATTTAGGGCAGTTATCAACAACAATACGGCCGCTTTACAATAGTTGGTTACCGAAATAATACTCAGAGGCCTTCGTGGAGTTTAGTTTTATCAGAATAAATGCTTACAAATGGCTACAAGAACACAGCAACTTCTAATGTCTTTCTGTAGTGTTTTTCGGGTTACAGTAAATTAATAGAGGCACATTTTCACACCCTTTGGAAAAGAAATCCATCATTTAGATTGTTATAGCGTTTAAAAAGAGCAGTTTCGATTTTAGCGGACCATTCATTGCATTTAGTTAGATTTTATCTGCCTTTAGGGCAGCTATCAAGAACAATATGGACACTTTACAATAGTTGGCTACCGAAATAATACTCAGAGGCCTTCGTGGAGTTTATTTTTATCAGAATAAAGGCTTACAAATGGCTACATGGAAACACCAACTCCTAATGTCTTTCTGTAGTGTATTTCGAGTTACAGTAAATTAATTCCATACACTTTGAAAAAGAATTTCATCATTTAGATAGATATAGCGTTTAAAAAGAGCTGTTTCGATTTTCGCGGACCATTCATTGCATTTACTTTTATTTTATCCGTTTTTAGGGTAGTTGTCAACAACAATATGGACGTTTTACAATAGTTGGCTACCGAAATAATACTCAGAGGCTTTCGTGGTTTTTTTTTATCAGAATAAACGCTTACAAATGGCTACATGGATACAGCAACTACTAATGTCCTTCTGTAGTGTTTTTCGAATAACAGTAAATTAGTACAGGCCCATTTCCACACCCTTTGAAAAAGAATTCAATCATTTAAATTGATTTAGCTTTTAAAAGGAGCAGTTTCGATTTTCCCGGACCATTCATTTCATTTAGTTATATTTTATCCGTATTTAGGGCAGTTATCAACAACAATACGGCCGCTTTACAATAGTTGGCTACCGAAATAATACTCAGAGAACTTCGTGGAGTTTAGTTTTATCAGAATAAATGCTTACAAATGGCTACATTGACACAGGAACTTCTAATGTCTTTCTGTAGTGTTTTTCGGGTTACAGTAAATTAATAGAGGCACATTTCCACACCTTTTGGAAAAGAAATCCATCATTTAGATTGTTATAGCGTTTAAAAAGAGCAGTTTCGATTTTAGCGGACCATTCATTGCATTTAGTTAGATTTTATCTGCCTTTAGGGCAGCTATCAAGAACAATATGGACACTTTACAATAGTTGGCTACCGAAATAATACTCAGAGGCCTTCGTGGAGTTTATTTTTATCAGAATAAAGGCTTACAAATGGCTACATGGAAACACCAATTCCTAATGTCTTTCTGTAGTGTATTTCGAGTTACAGTAAATTAATTCCATACACTTTGAAAAAGAATTTCATCATTTAGATAGATATAGCGTTTAAAAAGAGCAGTTTCGATTTTTGCGGACCATTTATTGCATTTAGTTATATTTTATTCGTTTTTAGGGAAGTTGTCAACAACAGTATGAACGTTTTGCAATAGTTGGCTACCGAAATAATACACAGAGGCCTTCTTGGAATTTATTTTTATCAGAATAAACGCTTACAAATGGCGATATGGATACAGGAACTCTAATGTTTTTCTGTAGTGTTTTTCGGGTTACAGTAAATTAATAGAGGCACATTGCCACACAGTATTAAAATGAATTCCATCATTGAACCGATATAGCGTTTGAAAAGAGCAGTTTCGATTTTCGGCACATTTCCACAACCTTTGGAAAATAATTCCATCATTTAGATTTATATAGCGATTAAAAAGAGCAGTTTCGATTTTCGCGGGCCATTCATTGAATTCAATTATATTTTATCCTTATTTACGCCAACCATCAAGAACAATGTGGATTGTTTACAATAGTTGGTATCCGAAATAATACGCAGAAGGCTTCGTGGAGTTTTATTTATCGAAATATACACTTACAAATGGCCACATGGATACAGTAACTTCTGACGTGCTATTGTAGCGTTTTTCGTGTCACAGTAAATTAATAGGAGCAGATTTCCACAGTCTTTAGCAAATAATTGCATCATTATGATTAATATACCGTTTAAAAAGAGCAGTTTCGATTTTTGCGGACCATGCAATGCATTTAATTATATGTTATCCGTATTTACGCCAACCATAAACAACAACATGGATGTTTTATAATAATTGGCCAAGGAAATAATACGCAGAGGGTTTCGTGCAACTTATATTAGCAGAATATACGCTGACAAATGGCCATATGGACACATTAACTTTTAAGGTACTATTTCAGTGTTTCCCGTGTTACACTAAATTAATAGAAGCAGATTTCCACACCCTTTGGAATAGAATTCCATCATTTAGCTTGATATAGCGTTTAAAAAGAGCAGTTTCGATTTTCGCCCCCCATTGATTACATGGAGTTATACTTTATCCGTGTTTAAGCCAGCCATCAAAAACAATATGGATGTTTTACAATAGTTCGATACCGAAATAATACAGAGACGGCTTCGTGGAGTTTATTTTTATCAGAATAAACGCTTACAAATGGCGACATGGATACAGCAACTTCTAATGTCTTTCTGTAGTGTTTTTCGGGTTACACTAAATTAATGGACGCACGTTTCTACACCCTTTAGAAAAGAATTCCATCATTTAAATTGCTATAGCGTTTAAAAAGAGCAGTTTCGATTTTTGCGGACCATTTAGTTATATTTTATCCGTTTTTAGGGAAGTTGTCAACAACAGTATGAACGTTTTGCAATAGTTGGCTACCGAAATAATACACAGAGGCCTTCTTGGAATTTATTTTTATCAGAATAAACGCTTACAAATGGCGACATGGATACAGCAACTCTAATGTTTTTCTGTAGTGTTTTTCGGGTTACAGTAAATTAATAGAGGCACATTTCCACACCCTATTAAAATGAATTCCATCATTAAACCGATATAGCGTTTTAAAAGAGCAGTTTCCATTTTCGGCACATTTCCACAACCTTTGGAAAAGAATTCCATCATTTAGAATTTATATACCGTTTAAAAAGAGCAGTTTCGATTTTCGCGGACCATTCATTGAATTCAATTATATTTTATCCTTATTTACGCCAACAATCAGGAACAATGTGGATGTTTTACAATAGTTGGTATCCGAAATAATACGCATAAGGCTTCGTGGAGTTTTTATTTATCAGAATATACATTTACAAATGGCCACATCGATACAGTAACTTCTGACGTGTTATTGTAGCATTTTTCGTGTCACAGTAAATTAATAGGAGCAAATTTCCAGTCTTTAGCAAATAATTGCATCATTAAGATTATTATAGCGTTTAAAAAGAGCAGTTTCGATTTTCGCGGACCATTCAATGCATTTAATTATATTTTATCCGTATTTACGTCAACCATCAACAACAACATGGATGGTTTACAATAATTGGGCATCTAAATAATAAGCAGAGGACTTCGTGGAGCTTATATTTATCAGAATACACGCTGACAAATGGCCACATGGATACAGTAACTTCTAACGTACTATTTCAGTGTTTCTCGTGTTACAGTATATTAATAGAAGCAGATTTCCACACATTTTGGAAAACAATTCCATCATTTAGATTGATATATCTTTGAAAAATAGCAGTTTCGATTTTCGCGGACGATTCATTGCATATAATTATATTTTATCCTTATTTACGCCAACCATCAGGAACAATATGGATGTTTTACAATAGTTGGTAACCGAAATAATACGCAGAAGGCTTCGTAGAGCTTATATTTATCAGAATATACACTTACAAATGGCCCCATGGATGCAGTAACTTCTAACGTACTATTTCAGTGTTTCTTGTGTTACAGTAAATTAATATAAGCAAATTTTCACACTCTTTAGCAAATAATTCCTTCATTTAGGTTAATATAGCGTTTAAAAAGAGCAGTTTCGATTTTCGCGGGACATTCATTGCATGGAGTTATACTTTATCCGTGTTTACGCCAGCCATCAACAACAATATGGATGTTTTATAATAGTTGGCAACCGAAATAATACGTAGAGGACTTCGTATAGTTTATATTTATCAGAATACACGCTTACAAATGGCCACCTGGATACAGTAACTTTTAGCGTGCTATGTAGTGTTTTTCGCATCACAGTAAATTAATAGGAGCCGACTTGCACACTCTTTAGCAAATAATTTCTTCCTTTAGATTAATATAGTGTTTATACAGAGCAGTTTCGATTTTCGCGGTCCATTCATTAAATTTAATTAGAAATGATCTGTATATATGGCCGCCATGAACAACAATATGGACGTTTTACAATAGTTGGCTACCGAAATAAAACGCAGAGGCCTTCTTGGCGTTTATATTTATCAGAATGCGCTTTTAAAAATGGCGACATGGATACAATAACTCCTAATGTCCTTCTTTAGTGTTTTTCGGGTTACAGTAAATTAATAGGAGCACATTTCCGCAAGGGTTTCCCATGTTTATCCTTGGAAAATGACTAATTCATTATCAAGTTGAGTATAGTATTCCAACCAAAAATTGGAAAGTTATTTAAAATCCAGTACACCATGAAAAGTGTAAGTCATGTCTAAGTTGATTTCATACAATCAGTAAATAATATTCTAATGTCAATCAGCTTTCAAGTAATGACAGTTCATCTGTAAATTGTACATGTAACTGTTTTATTAAGGCATTGTAACATTGTGCATGATTTAAGTAGGTACTAGTAGAGTTTTTAAAACCGTATAGTAGCATAGAAAATTTTGAAAAACGTATATATTTTCCAAACTCCCCAATGCATCTGTCAAATTTGAAGGTTATTATCGAAGTGTCACTGAATGACAATGAAACAGTAATTTTATGAATTAAATTACGAAGTAACTTACTGTTTTCAATGCTGGCCTGATTTTAAATAGCTTTCCAATTTCTGGTTGGAATACTATACCTAAAAATCTCCTGCATATTAGATGTGACTTTAATGCTACTGCTAACACACGAAAGGCTATATAAATGAATTCCGTTATCTTAAAAGAAATATGCGACATTTAAAGTACTTCCTTGCGTTATAGAAGCTGTACCATTATAAATCATAGTTGCTGCCTAACATAACATTTGTAGCTAAAACAAACTCTGCGTGGTTTCTAACTGCTAGGAAGCCTTTTCGCCCATTCCACGTGTTACAGTATCAAACTGTTGTAACGACACTCACGAATGAGTGAGTGCCAAATACTTAAAGTTGTCCGGGAAACGTCCACACTTACCCTGGAAATCGCACAAAGCAGGCTAAAAGGCCCCGGCTCGATTACGCTCAGGGAGATAGGCGTGGTCCTAGAAACGGTACACCACAGGGCAACCGTGACGGTATGTATAGGGTGTTACAGAATAAATGGGCGCCACAACCTTTAATCGGGGAAAACTCAAGCTTAACCGAACTTTGAAAGTCAAACGGAGTTGAATACTCAAGTACTAACTCTGGAGACAACTGCGTACCGTCAAGCGTGTCGACCTACCTGCACAGCTTATGGACTGCATTGGGGCCTCACCTTACATCAGTCTTGACACAGTGACTAAGTCACCCTGTAAACAAGCATGCACAAATTCAAGGGAAAATCATAAGTCGGATACAGTAAACAGATCTATTAAGACACACTCGCGGCCGAAAATTTATCGGGCCGACGTGGTCGGCATATACAACGGTTTGGCATTATATATATCTAAGGATTAAGCCTAGAAGAAATAAACCCAGCTGGGTACGCCCTGTCTAACAAATATTACTCACAACTATGAACGGCCAAGGCCCCAAACGTTGCCGGGCTTGTACAACAAAGGTTAAATTTGTTTTGAAAGATGGGGCAAGCTTGTAACACAACTGCTGAATGTAAGCGAGTGTACCACGCCGTGATCAAGCGGCGGACGCCAAATATGTTAAATTTAATACATTTAAATGCCAGTTTCTTCTTATCAACTGCACCACCCTGGAAATGCTTCAGACAAAAAAAAAAAAACAAATGGGCGCCAGTAACCAAATGGTTTCGAATAATATAATTAACTACAAGTGACTAGCATTTATTTATTAACGCTAAATAGTCTTGCAGTCTATAATGGTAATTCCATATCAAATAATTAGAATAATTTGGTCATAAAGAATGTAATAATGTTAGAAATGTACAAATTAATTGAAGGTTGCGACACGCACCAAGATCAAGAACCCCTTTCAGGTTAGTTAGTAAGTTAGTGTTATTTTTGGGGAGACTCTAGCGAGTCTAGCAAGTAGTCCTTTATAGGCCCTTTTTGCCAACCCCATGAACAAGGTCTCGGTATGCAAAGTACCAGGTACCTTTGTCCTACTTAGAATTTTGCCGAGACTAAGGAGTTCCAACCTTAGCAAGGGATCTTTTACATGCTGCACATCGTAGTAACATGAGACCCACGGCTTTACATCACTTCCGAATGATGGCATTCTGTAGAGGTTTTCATCCGCATTTTTTTATTTTGAAAAACCTCACCGGGATCGGGGATCGAACTCTCGACCCTTAGATCAGTAGCCAGAATGCTTACCACTGAGCTGTAGAGCCCGGCACCCCCTTTCAGGTTATTAAATTAATTGTAACTACAAATAAATCGAGTGATAGGCATATCGCTGTCATTTAAAAAAACCTTTCTGTTCAAGCTATTGAAGGCAAAAAACGTGAATGCTCCTTTTACAAAGGTTTTATTACACATATAAATTGTAGCTTTCAATATTAATTGTAATTAAGTATACGCATTTAAACTTCAAATATTAAAACTGATTGAACGTATGCGCCTAAACTTTACATGTTAGTAATAACGGAAAGTATAAATTTAAAGTTTAAATACTGAAAGTTATGGAATGTACGAATTTAAATTGCAAGTATCGAAGATAATTTAATATAATATTAATCCCGGAATAGCCAGTCCGAATCAGCTTGAAAGCAGGGATGCCATCCACTTTTAATGCGGTATTCACCACAAAGATAACACTAACCTCGAACCTCCAACGCCCATAAATTGCTGGCCGGGAGTTGCTATACCCTGTGGTTACAAGCATCTTGGATGCGCCCGTGATTGAAGCAGAGCCACTCCCAAATTGCAAAAGCTAGGTAGGACATTAGCCGGTGTTGAAAAGTCACCCCATTTTACGGTACCTAAAAGTCTCTTGCAGATTAGATGTGATCAATGCTACTAGAAAATAGGCAGAGCTATACGAATGAATTCCGCTACCTGAAAAATGTGATATTTAAAATACCTCTTTGCGCTATAGAAGCTCTATTGTTATATCATGCTTGCTTCCTAATTTGGCATTTGTAGGTAAATGAAACTGTGCGTGGTTTCTAAGTGCTAGGAACTATTTTCACTCTCTTTATGAGCTCAGAAGTAATGCCTTCCATTTATATGCTTGTCTTTGAAAAGCGAATAATTACGTCTAAAGTCGAGTACCTGAACTACTCCTGCTTATTACGTAGATGTGACTTTACAGCAAATAGTGTCAGATTTCACAATATGGAGATTAATTCCATTATTTTTAAAATACTTCTTGAGTTATAGAAACCCTATCATTTGTATCATGTTTGCTGCTTAACAAAGCATTCGTAGCTAAATCAAACTCTGCGTGGTTTCTAAGTGCTTGGAAGTATTTTCACTCTTTCCATGAGCTCAAAAGTAATGCCTTCCTATGTTTGTCTTTGCAAAACGAATAACACTGGTCAACACAGTTTGGTTTTCTTATACATCAATACGTGCAGTTCATGTCTTTTGTCATGCTGATTCTGAATCCGATTTCAAATTTGCTCCGTCACGTCAGAATTTTGAAGAGTGTTCTTAAATAGTTTTTTCAAGAAACGCATTAAATTTTACACAATTTCAAATTTACTTCTCGATTTACTTTTATATAATATAGTCCAGTCTGTAGGGACAAAAAAAAAGGCATTTGCTCAACAAAGGGTAGAGTAGAAACGGTTTTTATATACGCGCCGCGCGAGCCGCTATCTTAGATTAAAGGTGCTAAAAACTGGTGTTTTCCAAATACCTACGCAACGGTTAATCCAACGTCAAAAAGGTGCAATACAAAGTTGAAGAAGATAAGATTCTTGACATTTTTGTATATTAATTTTTGGTGTAAGTCTAATGTGTAACGAGTTACAGCGGCTGAAAGTTGAACATTTCTCTAAAATATATTTAAATTTACACTATATTGTTTGTAATACTTTTATACATCAAAATAACGTTCTCAGTGAAATACAAAGCACGATCAAAAATTATTTCCATCTATTATAGCTATGGAATAGTTCTTAATTTATGAATGCAAGTCATGTCAGGCCATTTTTAAAATTGAATAGGTATGTGACCATTTGGAGTAGTTTCAGTACAAAGTTTACGATTTCCCCTGTATATAGGTTCCTTTTCGGTCCTATTTTTTCGTATAAGAAAGACTTCAGCTATTTTGCATCTACGATTCTAAAGTTGACACGCACGCAATTCCGCACCGTTCTGGGCTCTAGCCGTTTGATCGGCAGCTGTATTTTGTTTCGTCCCATTTACATCAATTTCAAAACATAGCTCATGGGAGCGAGCGAGATATCTGCTTTGAATAATTTAAACTTGAGTTGCTCATTCTCGACCGCGGCTGCCTCATCGTTGCCACACGAGGCAGACTGCGCTTTCATTGGCCACAGCTGCACGTCGCAGACAGCGCATCTCGCGCAAAACTCAGCGTATCGTCTGTTTTAATCGCCGGCCGCCACACAGTGCAGTCGTTATAAGGCAGGCTTGTCGCCCCCTTCGGTTCGTGTGTTTTGCTAATTGGTAGACGGTTCTCGGCGAGATGTGTAAGTGGCAGGGTGTGCTTCTGGGTGCTGGTGTGATGTCTAAGCCACTCGTTAATTCTTTTCGAAGGCCTGTTTGGCTAATTGTTCCGGCTTCTTGAATCGGGATCTCATCTTACGAGTGGGCTACCTATAGCCTCGCAGGTTTTTTTGTGGTCGCCAGGCGAGCGTTACGCAATTCTTTCCCAATAATTTGGGGATCCAATAGACGTCACCGGTTCCCACCCAAGCCACGTCGACCGACAGCTGTAGCGACTGGTGCACGATCAGCCACTGCAATTAGCGCTTACGCAACGAGGCCAAGCCGCCAAATTGAAGGTATTCTGCGCTCCTATATTTTTCTTACAATAATCGTTCATGCTCTGCCGCTAGCCGGCGCATGAGAGTATCTTAAACTAAGCATATTTGCTATTAGCCCCCTAATCAAGGCATTGTGCGCTCATTTCTAAATTTACCCTTCGTGTTGCAAGCCCGGCTAGATCTTTGAATTATGTTTGCCGCCAGTATACTAAATTAAGCATATTTGCTATTAGTCGCCTAATCAAGGCATTGTGCGCTCATTTCTAAATTTGACCTTTGTGTTACAAGCTCAGCTAGATCTTTGAATTAAGTTTGCCGCCGACTGGTGACGCTGGTTATACGTTGAATTACTCGAACGTGTTTAAGGGATATTTTTAGATAAAGCGTCCCCCAGCTGGGCTCTCTTTCGTTTTAGGTTTAGCTCTTGTATAAATTGTAAATTTGTTGTATACGCCGACCACGTCGGTATCGCTGTAACTTTCGGCCACGAATTTTGCCTCACAGATCTGTTGACTGTATTTGACTTATGATTATCCCTTGTATTTGTGCATGCTTATTTACAGGGTGACTCTGTCACTGTGTCGAGATTGATGTAAAGTGAGGCCTGAGAGCGGATTATAGGTGTTGCAGGTAGGTCGACGCGCTTGTCGCTGCGCTGTTGGAAGGCCAAAGCTGATACTCAAGTATTCCGCCCAGTTTGGCCTTCAAGGTTTGGTTAAGCGTGGGTTTCCCCAATTGGAGCGCGAAAGTTGGCACCAATGGGCTCACTCCAGAAACAAGGACCGAGAATCCAGCACCCGAGACCTTATTAAAATTAATTTTATGCAATTGCAAAAAACGATGCGGCGGAGCATATGGCTGCAGGAAAAGTGACATGAAGTGCTCTATTATGTGTGGATGTAATAGCCAATCATGCAAAAATGTACGAGAAGTTTGCATCGAGGGTGGAAAAGAAGATGAGGAAATTTCATCAATGGAAGTCCTGAGTCTCAGGAAAAATTACTTCGAAGATAACATTGAAGATGAAGACTCTCATGAAGACGTCACCATATACAGACCCGGACCGTCAAAAATTAAAAAAAGTCAATAATATATTAGCGAACATGAATCATCATTAAACTGGATCATCTGTAGATTACGCGTACTGAGGATACCACAATAAAAAAAGCGCCATTAACTCTACGAAAAAAATTTAAAAATGAGAAATGACACTATTTTTTTTAGAGAAATGCTCATCTTACCGCCACTATAACTCCTTTCTTATTAGACTTACAAAAAACAGTTACATATAAAAAAATTGTCAAGAATCTTGTCTTCTTTAACTTCGAATTAGACTTTTTTTGACGTAGGATCAACCATTGTGGAGTTCTTTGGAAAAAGCCAGTTTTTAACACCTTTAATCCAAGCTGGCGGCTCGCGCGGCGCCCCTCCAAGGTCTAAAACTTGGATTTTTCATTAGAATCCTGACCTAAACAACATACATAAAAATCACTTCTACTCCATCTTTTGCAGGGCAGAACCCCCTACTGACTGGACTAATAAAGATAGTGCAAGAAATATTGTTATGCCGTACATTGAGTGGACATGTCTGAACATATCCTTGCATGTTTTCTAGCCAGAGCACTTAAACCACTCCCATTTTTGCTCTGGAACCAATCAAATTAAGAATTGGTTAATTTCTGGCTATGGGGGTATATAAAGAGCTACACCGGCCTTTTCGATTCAATGTAAATCAGTTTCTGATAGCTGAACGTCTTCTTATTTCATAATGTCCAGTACGTGTACAAATAATCCAAACAGCTTCTGGTATGTATGTGGAGAATTCACTACCCACCAACATAAGCGGAATATTACACCTTTAATAGAAAACTTATATTTTCACTATTTTGACTTAACCATTAAACATCAAGACAAGCCATGGGCTCCCAGAATTTGCTGCGCACGTTGTGCTGTTACTCTGAGGGGCTGGTCAAACGGTAAGAGTATCGCTATGCCATTTGCAAGACCTGTGATTTGGAGTGAACAAACGGACCATTCGACTGATTTCTACTTTTGCTGCACGAAAACTTTCGGGTTTTCCAACAAAAACAAGAAAACTATTAGTTATGGTAGTCTGTCCTCTGCTACTCGTCCAGTACCTCATTCGGAAGCCTTGCCAGTACCAAGACCCATAGGTGGTTCGAGTGAAGAATATGCTGTTACCGAACTAGAAGAACCAAGTGTCGGCTCAGTATTATTATCGACCAACGATGATAAACATTTGTCATTTCAAGAGGACGGACCACACCTAATAAATCGGTTAGAATTAAATAATCTTTTTTGAGATCTGAATTTATCAAAAACTAAAGCAGACATACTAGGATCTAGACTCCAAGGATGGAAACTGTTAGCTTCAGCCACACATATTTCTGTGTATCGTCATCGTCAGAAAAAACTATCACAGTATTTTTTAACCGACGAGGGTCTTTCATAGTGCAATAATGTGGACGATTTGATGCTGGCATTAGGTCACCAACACTATCCAGAAGAATGCTTCGAAATTGAGTTTGAAAGCTGTCTTTCTTCACATAGGAAATGTTTATCCATCCATCTCCGTTGGCCACGCAATCCACATGAAAGAAAGGTATGAAACTATAACTCGTCTTTTCGACATAACTAATTACAAAATGTACAAATGGCATATCAGCGCCGACCTCAAAGTTGTAGCAATTCTACTCGGTTTACAACTAGGGTATACAAAGTACTGCTGTTCTCTTTAGGAGTGTGACAGTCGATCAAGAAATTCCCACTACATTGTTAAAGACTGGCCAGCCAGAACTCAGTATATTCCTGGATAAAAGAATATACTTCATCAGTCACTAGTGGAACCTGATAAAATATTTCTACCGCCATTACACAGAAAATTAGGTTTGATGAAAAATTTCGTCAAAGCAATGGATAAAGATGACCGTAGATTCCAATACCTTAAACAAAAATTTCCCAATATCTCAGATGCAAAACTTAAAGAGAGAATTTTTGTATGATCCCAAATTGGACTGCTACAACAAGATACAATATTTGAAGAAACCTTAAGTGACTTGAAGCGTGTTGCTTGGAATGCTTTTAAAAGTGTGACCCAAAATTTTCTAGGAAACACACAATCTGGCAATTATATAACACTTGTTAATGAACTTCTTAGAAGTTACCATAAATTGGACTGTAACATGATCCTTAAAATACATTTGTTTTACTCGCACCTGGATATCTTTCCCCCGAACCTCGGCGACGCCGACGCCAGTGATGAACACGGTGAAAGGTTTCATCAAGACATGTCTGTTATTGAAAAACGTTATCAAGGCAAGTGGAACAGTGAAATGCTTGCTAAATGTTGTTGGACATTGATATTTTAAAGTTCCGAAGAACAGTATAAAGAAACCGTAAAAAGAAAAACATTTTAAACAGGACGATAGCATGCATCTCCATGTAATGTACATAGGTACCTAATTAATATTATTTCATTTACTTTTCAATAATTTTATTTTCTAAAACCCGACGTGCCAGAATAAATTTATTTTTATTACTATTATGAGAACTATAAAAGAAACGAAAATTGTTTCTAAAGAAAAACAAAAAAAATGAACATGTGTTGTTTTCTAGTGTAATTAAGTCTAAAGTATAGTACTTAAGGGTCTCCTGCTTTTAGATGTGACTTTGTAACAAATAGTGACAGCTTTCACGCTATAGAGATGGATTCCATTATTTTTAAAACACTTCGTGAGTTATAGAAGCTCTTTCATTATATCTTGCATGCTGCCTAACATAGAAGTCGCAGTTAAATCAAACTCTGGGTGGTTTCTAAGTACTAGGAAGTATTTTCACTCTTTCCATGAGCTCAGAAATAATGCTTTCCTCTATTTGTCTTTGCAAAGCGAATAATTACATCTAAAGTATCGTACCTAAACGTCTCCTGCTTATTAGATGTGACTTTTCTGCAAATAGTGACAGATTTCGGGCTATGGACATGAATTCCACTATTTTTAAAATACCTTTTGCTATATAGAAACTATCATTATAGCATGCATGCTGCCTAACATAGAATTCGTAGTTAAATCAAACTCTGCGTGGTTTTTAAGTACTAGGAAGCATTTTCACTCATTCCGTGAGAACAGAAGTAATACTTTCCCATGTTTGTCCTTGCAAAACGACTAATTCGGTATCAAGTCGAGTACCTAAAGGTCTCCTGAATTTACAGCAAATAGTGACAGATTTCACGCTATAGAGATGAATTCCATGCTATAGAGATTACTTCCACTGTTTGTAAAAAAAAATCTTGCGTTATAGAAAGTATATCATTATATCATGCTTGCTGCCTAATATAGCATTCGTAGCTAAATCTAACTCTGCTTGATTTCTATTTTCTAAGTGCTAGGAAGTATTGTCACTAATTGCATGTGCTCAGAAGTAATGTTTGTCCTTACAAAATAACTAATTGCGTATAAAGTCGAGTACTTTAAACTTCAAAGCGGAGATTTTATACCTTTTTACCACCACGAATCAGCCCTCCCAGCAGCCTCGTCACATATTCTCTATACCGGGGTGATCAGTTTCAAAACCAAATATGCAAAAGAATAGTATATCACAAGGTTATTAGAAGTGTGCTAGATCAGAACTTTAAATTATTTTTGGGTGACAGGGTGAACGTCCTTAGACGTCAATTACGTTAGAAATATCATTTGTTTACTATGTATATGTATATTGAACAATTGCATCTATGATTAAATTATTAAGTTAAATTATTTGTTCTTATATTTAATATTACTAGATACATGGTTCCAGCTTATATGCACTATGCTATATGCGTAATCGAATTTTTAAATCAACAGTTTAATTGCTAGAGGGGTAGGGCGTGCCTCGTCATTTAGATCTAAAGATTCGACAGTTTATACTATTATTTCTGTGAATATATGAAAAATATTGTATACAAAACACTTTCAGAAACTGTAGATCTTACGGGATGCATTTATGACGTCACAGAATTGATTAGAATTGAGAACGATGCGATACGCAGAGTAATTAGATCTCTTTGAAAATGAGCTAGAATGTGTTTCGATAATAACGGTGGCCTTTTTGAGCACCTTTATGTTAAAAAAATATTAAAATTAAAACAATTTGACGTCCTGTATCTTGGAAATGGGTCTCTTTAGAATATAACTTTATATAAGTTTTTCACTAAACTGAGCTTGATCATCATCTACGTAAAGTAGTGACCTTACGTCACCGGACACCCTGTATTTTCAACCCAATCATTTAGTTAAGATCCTTAACCTTTCTCATATTTAAAGATGGAAAACTATTTAAACGCTACTAGTTGTAGTTTTTACATTTGATAGCTATGCAAATTTCTATCTAACCAGTAGTTGTAAAGCATAGAGTACACTTGTATTTAATTATTAGTTACTTCTTAAGGACAGGAAGAGAACACAATGCAGGCCAATTGACGGTATTTAAAAATAGGTACTGTGCTGTTGGTTCTAGCAGGAAGTAGTTGTTGTCGAATTAAGGCGGTGACGAAGAATATTAACTAGACTTTTCATGCCTGTCATTAGCAAGTGTTCTTTAAAATAGGTAAACATGTAGATCTTTCTATAAATCAATAAATTAAATATTTAAAAAAATGTTCAAGACGATGCGACAAAATTATGTTTTAATTAAATATATCGACGTACATGAAAATAAAGCTGGGTAAGCACATTTTAGAAACTAGACTACTTTTGAGTTAGAAATATAGATTAGAAAAGCGAGCAAAGAAATGCAGATTTTATACATTCTAGTTGAATTCTATATGTGCATAGTTTTACACATTGATTTCTATTAATATGAACGAATATGTATCTATGTTTGTTGTGCAGCACTAGTATTATTTTAGTATTAATATAGATTTGTTTATTTGGTTAAATTGAATACTACTATTGAATAATACATTATTTCTTGTATTTTTCAGTCAAACTTATCAAAAGTTATGCAAAAGCAGCCAATACTACTTGACCTATTTCTCAACTGCCTCATATTTTGAACTTAGGTAAAGTGCTTTGTAGAATGTCTTAATTGAACGTAGGTAATTATCGCCAATTGTGTCTGCCTCTACGTTTGGTAAAAGGTATTAACTCGTATCTTACAAATACGCCTCTGATTTTCATTAACTCAAACTAAAATGAATGATAAAATAAATGTGTACGCCTACATAACAACCTGCAATCGTCAGAAAAAATATTATGACTGACAACCGAATCAAGTTTAGATGTAAAAAACGTACGAGCTGTTTTGGAAGTGCCATGATGTACTAAAAAATATAAATACGAAGTGTAGTAGATGTACTAATATCGTTTCAAGTGACAGTCAAAACTTATTTCAGTGTTGTTTTTCTTTGCATTATTTATTAGATACCCTAGAATGTTCGATCAGTTTGGCCATGAAAAGTAAAATGAAGCGCCAAGCGTCAGGTAATAGTACTACTGTATTTACCTGAAGATATTGTAGCTAAAACATTTCTCATTCAACAACACTCAGTTACGATACAACTAGATCTACTAATTGATAAAGTGCTTAAATTTGATTTATTAAAACTATGTCAATGGAAACGTTAAAGCTATTTTTAAAGTGAATAAACTGACTAAATGAAGATACGGCTGTGCTAATTGCTTCGTGTTATTTGTTATTATTGATTAGATTCAACCTCCTTATGCAAAAATATAACTGATAAAGCGACAGTTGCAGCAATAACTATTCAGATTAATCTGCGATAATGTCTCGCGGATGTTTTTAACGCACACTGATTGTATTTATAGCAGTAGTCGGTTTTATCACTAGAAGTAAAACTTGGCAAAGACTACGCTACACTACCGGGTGTTAATTCTGTCCACTGAAATTCAGCCCGACGAAGCCACGTGTGTATAACTGCAAGTGAAGAACCTTAGCAGAAAAGGTGGGCTTCAAAATTTTGTAATTTTTGCTTATTAGTGTTATAAAAATATCTTCTGTGTAAAACTTTAACTATCAGTGCTGATAATATGTGCTATTGTAAAAATGTGAGTAACTATTTTGCTAATAACAACAGCTTGAGGTAAACAATGGCCGAGGAAAATGGTCAATGGAAGAGGCCTGGTACTGTACCTTATCCTTCAGTTTGGTCTAAATTCGTGGGTCGCAAAGAAATAGACGGAGTTATTCCAAAATTTTGGATTCAAGATGTCCCCGAAGACCAGTTCAAAATTGTGGTCGATTATATGGTAAATGGATTTGCCACAGATGAACCACTTTGTACATATTCAAGTAAGAAGTAAATATTGTAAATTAATTAAGGCTGATCGTACACATGCGTTTAATCAACAGTAATATCCCAAGTCCATTAACATAGCCGGAAAATTTACGAGATATATTTCTTCACGGTCTAGGACGTTTAGGCGCGATTCTTTAGGCGCGCATCTTTAGGCGCGCAGTTTTAGGCCCGAGCGCTTTAGACGCGGACGCTTTTAGGCGCCTGGACGTTTAGGCGCCGCAACTTTAGGCGCGGGGACAGTTAGGCGCCACATGACAGAAATTCACATTATTCTTGATTTGAAAATTTTTGTTAGGTAATTATTGCAGTCATTAATGTTAAAAAAAATTCAAACCTTCATAAAGAATATATATTCGGCTTTTTTACGAGCTTTCTTCAGTGTTAAAGTTTTACAAATTTACATATTTAATTTACATTGTATCGATTATGAAAAATACCATATAATTTCACCACGTTAAACTGTCCATATACAAAATGTAAATAACTAATTGTTCATAATCGATAAAATGTAAATTCAATATGTAAATTTGTAAAACTTTAACACTGAAGAAGGCTCGTAAAAAGCTGAATATATATTGTTTATGAAGGTCTGAATTTTTCTTCAACATTAATGACTGCCATAATTACCTAACAAAAAATTTTAAAATCAAGAATAATGTGAATTTCTTTCATGTGCCGCCTAACTGTCCCCGCGCCTAAAGTTGCGGCGCCTAAACGTCCAGGCGCCTAATAGCATCCGCGTCTAAAAGCTTCGCGCCTAAAAGCTCGCGCCTAATAATGCGCGCCTAAAGGTGCGCGCCTAAACGTCCCTTTCCGATTTCTTCATGCCAAATCAGTTTGACAAAATATCGCAGAAAATTATTCAGGCTATTTTAAATGACACGGGATATTCGGCATGATTATTTACTGAATGAATAAATAAAGTTCACTTCGTGAAGCACCTTTGATAATAATGTCAAAATTATTCAGAAGCAATTAAATTCTGGCACATTTTCAACCGCTGTTAAACATTTAAATCATTCTTTATTAAACTGACCGAAACCATGGGCATTAGGCATTATTATGGATATAAAAGAAATAATCAGCTGAAGAATAAAAAGTTGTACCTGATGATGGCTACATTATTTTCTTTCAGAACTTAGGAGCGATGCAGTATCAATTGAGGAATGTCGCCAGATGTGGGATACCCTGCTAAGAGATAAAGTAGGATTAATTTGTTACATGGAAAATACGGATCCAAGTGGACAGCCAATTATTACCGGAATGAATGTCACGCACATTAAAACAAAAAATGAGGAAAATGAGGATGCACCAGAGGTACGCGTATAAATACTAGTTACACGTTGTTGGTTTTTGGTAAGAAAGTAAGGTAGAAGAACTTTTCTAAATTAACTTGAACAAAAATATAATTATGAAAGATTTAAAAATGGTTATATCAAATTAGCTCAAAAAAATAATTATAAATGGAAACATAAATAATTGGTGAATACATACTTATCTTAATATATTTCAAATATAAACATGTAATTAATGTATGAACTTGAGGTAGGTACTCCAAAAATTCGACAGTTAAAAATGACCCTGTGCTTTGATCTTTGATAACACATTAAAATTAATTGCTTGTCTTTTGGATAAAAAAGTTCAAATAAAATTTAATACGATAAATGCCACCTACCACCTGCTTTCAACATTATTTTCTTGCGATTTATTTTTAGCGCCAAAATTCCTTTTTTCGCCTTTTATTAACAAAAATACTTTATAATTATAGCCATAAACACAATTCGTGTAGCTAGTTTAAACTTTTATTAAAAAATATAAAACAATATTGTGGAAACCATTTATTGTTACACTAGCTCTAGCCCGCTACGTATGCCACATTTAAAATGTAGGGCTGCTGCACAGTATATCATTATCACAGAAATAATAAGGGTGTGTTTAAGCGGAGCGTGTGGTTGACAGTGGAACCATTCAGTAAGGCAGATATGAACCCTCATTGTTAAATGAAATGTACTTGTGCTCGTAGTTTTAAAAAACACAACTGATAGGCATAATAAGTAATTGTTTTCTGTGATAATATCGCTATTAACGGTAATGCGAAGTTAATTTGCAAGAACCCGAAAATAATAAACCGTTGAATGAAATCTTGGCACTTTTGCAGGTTTAAGATGACATATAGTGTCTGCAAAGTACTTTTCAAAGTGCACACTGCATTTAAAGACGTTTTGCCTCTATTTCTCTTCTTCGTATTGGTACAGGTAAACACGGAAAATATCCGTTCTGCCTCAGTGTCAACTTTAATAATTGCTTGAAATTTAATACACGATTCAATAAAATTCATTTTCTAGCTATACTAGATTTCAAAAACCAATACCTTTAAACATATTGTCTGGTAATCTTTTCTGATATCTACAACAAAGTTGTTTCACTCTTAATAAAGTAAATGAACTAATACGGTTCTACTTTGAAAAAGAGTGTTAAATGTAAATATTACTGCTTGTATAATTTTATGCAAGGAATTAAATAATAAAGGCAACTAAATAGAGCGTGTAGTCGACAGTGTGGAGACAATTTTAACGGCTTGTAGTATAGATGAACGCTTTTTTATCTCTCGGAGTAATAGGGTACCAATAGAACACTACTATTTTACATTCAATTTTAAACAACGATCATGTGTCAGTTTGATGACTTATCGTTTAGGTAGTTACATAAATGCATGTCGGTGTGTGTGCAACCCAAGTTTAAGTGTTGTGATGTTCTTTACTCAATAGCTACGTTATCATTTCAGCCTTCGGAAAATTTGAAGTGGAAGCAGGCCTAAAGAGCATCAAAGTGCGATATAGTACATGATCTTATCACACATTACTTAATACAGGTTGCCATTTTTAATAGTTTACTGAATTCATATCTTCGTGATAACACCGCTCCTACTCCCAGATTTAAAAACCAATAAAGCATATAATGCAACCCATTTCCTTTTTTGCATTAATGGAAATTGATGATTTTCCGTTGGATATGTTAGTAGATAACCCATTTGACCGTTTACCATGCCAGCTTTTTGAAATTGCATGTCTGAAATAAATATAAATGGGTCTGATCTAAAACACAATTAAAAGCCTATACGATTCATACTGATTTTCTGAGTTTGGCGAAATACTCACTTATACTACTATTCGTACTCAAAGTTATGTCGGTTATTTTTGGGGTAGTAGGTATCACGAAGGGTCAATGTGTCCACGCAATGGACATGAGTAATACCATACCCTACGAATAGTATTTGGAGGACTATTTAGTGAACCAAACCCATTTTTCAAATTAAAAAGGCTCAACACATAGTTACACATGTTAAAACACAATTTGAGTAAACATCTTCAATAAATATTTTAATTTGTTCAAAATAATCACTTGAGTATTAGTACAATAGTTGATGCAATTCGGTACTAGTAAAATAGTCACTACAATTTATTTTGTTTGGTTATGAAATGCAAAATATAACGTTTTCATTGGTGCACTTTTGACAGATGACAGGTGAACTGAATAGTGAGTGAAACATCATGAATAGTGTGTTAAGTCATTTTGCTGTTGTAGATGCTTAATTGCATTTCACGCCTTTAGGGCAACTTGTTGCTATTTTAAAACCATTTTCAATTTTTGCGCACTAGCACAATCTCATCTTCCGCACATTTGATTCAGGTCATTTTGGTATTTTAAGTAGCCACCTAGGCTTTAGGGCAGCGTGCCCGTATGCTAAACCCTTTTAGTTACTTATTTGGCTCCATCGCCTAATTCTACAATAATGATTTTGCACATATTTGACCCCAAACGCAGTATTTCTCGTCAGTTGGAGCACCCCTTTGCTGCTACTTTGGCAGCCGGGTGTTATCGCTCGCAAGAATTCCGAAGCTTCTAGAAATCACTCCGTTGAGGCGCTTCGCCATTGGCTGTCTTTGATACCGGAATTAATTTGTTTTATGGAGCGCATCGCCATTGGCTGCCGAGAGTCACGTGGCAACGCCGTTTGGCTCACGCCACTTCAAGCGTCCTAACGCTTTTTGCTTGGAGGAGTTCAAATCAGGCCGTTGATCGAAGAAGTCGCAGAGTGTGCCGTTTCGCGGCGTTCCCGCTATTTGCGGAGACGCCAGCCTGTTTTTCCCGTCTCGTGCTGTTTCAGCAAATGTTATCGAATATGCCATCCTTTAAGAGGTCGCGTGTGGTTGTGTGAGTGGCACGTCTTTACGTCAAGGCGTAGGTGTGTGAAGGGCTTCTTGGGGCCAGTTCTGCGTTGGTGAGAAAGGGGGCTTTCCCTTTGCAACTCGCTGTTCCGAGGATCTTTCTAGGCAGGACGAAGTAGGCCTCTTTGTCGCTGTAGTGTGCTCTCAGGAGAGCGTCCTAACGCCGCCATCTTGGCGGATTCCAGCCCGTTTACCCCTAATGCCGTATTTTGGCGGTTGAGCTGCCACAGACTGCCGCCTTCTACCAACTGACTGCACGCCACTCTCATGGACCGTCTGCGGACTAAGGTATTTGTAATTGCAACCATTTAAACATAGTAACTGTCACTTGTGCGAGCGTTGGTGCTTTGTGCTCAACTTTATGTGGGCGGATGCATGCCCCTTGCTTGCTTGTCGCGGCTTTTAATGCCGGTTTGAGGCAACCATGCTGCAAGAAGCTACTTTGGTAGCCTGCTAGTAAGTTCATGTGCGTTTCATCGCCTAAATAGCTAAAGAACTCTGCGCTTATGATTTGGTGTTACGTTTGTGCTAATTTTTAATTCAGTAACGTTAGGTGCGCGAGCTTCGCTATATTGTACCGATTAATACCTAAATAGAATTAACGCCTTGCCGTGCTGGGCCTGGCGCGTCCTAAGCTGTTCGAGTTTTTCTTTGTTTATGTTTGCGAGGGCTTTGTGCTTTGCTTCCTAGGTGTTAACCGCAGGTCGGCGTCTGTTATCGCGCACTAACGCGCCCTTTTGCCGGAGCGCGTATTTCTAAACTGTACTCTAAAATGTTCATTAGCATAGCGCGTCCATCAGCTGGTGCTTAACGTAAGCAGTAACATAAGCTTGGCGGCACGATTTGTTGCCCAGATGTAATTAGCGATCAATAGACGCATATTTAGTTAAGGGACGTATTATTCCTATTCGACCTGTGCATGCTTTGTTTCAGATAGCGCCTTTTACAGTGTAAAGATTGGTGTACGGCGAGACGTGAGAGATCAGAGCGTGCAGGTAGGTCCAGTGATTGCGCAGTCTCGGCCAAAGAGTTCCAATATGACCATTCCTGTACGAAATTGTTATTTGAGCTTGCAGCTCATGAGAATTCTTATCGACGGAGTATCTTGAATACTTCGCTCCCGTTTAACCGCCCAGGCCCGGTTATTCGAGCTAAGACAGGCTTGGTGGCGCCCTCATAATTTTGACGTACCCTATATAATATGCCTCAACACGCTTGCCCAGAACGTATCGTGTGACTCACGCCCGACTCCCTGAGCGTTCCAGCCGTGGCCCTTTAGCCTGTTTCTAGCAAATCTCAGGGCAAGTGTGCCAGTTTTCCAGGACTGATTCCGTGGTGCGATGCTCACCTTGGGTGGGTGTCGTAAAGTTGTTTTAATACCGTAACAAGTGAACACCACAGATTTCCAAAAATGGTTCATATGATATTGTTTAAAGTTTTGTAAGTATTTTATTTATTTATTTGAAACAGAACAAACTTAAAAGCCTAATTACATTGTTATTTGTTCGTTGGGATATTACTTATTCCAATTAATATTGCTTTATTATTTTAGTGTTTGTCCACCTTTTCTACAATCTTGTACAGTCACGTTCTTTTATTACTTTCAAAATTTATGTTTTTCAATATTTTCATATAGATGTGAGAATGACACTCGAACTTTTTAGATAGAGAGAAATTAGAATTTTTATTTATTCGAAAATTCTGTAACTTTGGTGCACTATACCTTCTATTTCTTTCCTTTATTTCATTATTTTGATTGAAGAACTATTGAAGCTCTTTCAGAAACTCCGTTGCAGTAAGAAAGCGAAAGTTAATATCTCACTCATTAGAAAATAATGCTACAGAGTGTAAATATGTTTTTCAAAGAATTAATTGAGCTTGATCACTTTTTATTGCAATTTGCTGTCAGTTAAAATGAAAATTTAGTATTCTGTTTTTATTTTGATTTTTTTAAAGCTGGTTCTACAATTTTTGTTTAATCTTAAGTGTAGTATGTATAATCGCATTCGTATATTTATTGATTTTCAAACTTAAACGTTAAAGGGCAAGCTTTGCGCCTTGAAGCATTTTTTTTGTAAATATATGCATAAAAAATATGTATTGCTGTGGTCTAATAGCTTTTATTACATTTTATTTAAAATGAATGTTGTTCGCAGGTTTTAATTAAAATTGGGCTCTAAATCTTACCTTTTGTCTACAGCTTGAGCATGCAATTGTACTAACAATTGTTATAAAGATTCTTATATCTCTGGGCTACTGTTTAAAAATAATCTGCAATTATCATATGTTTATCATGTTTGTTTATAATGTTTGACAAATACTTAATTTCATTCAAAGTAGCAGATAAATCTTTCTTAATACTGTTTTCCTTTTCTATTTGTACGACTTCTAATTGATATTGAATACACTTATTTTGTAATCTTCTGTCTTCAAGCTCTCTTATTTTCTGTGCTCTCCAATTCTCTTGATCTTAGCATCAGCTTTCCTTTTTCCGTCAACAATTTCTTGAGTAGTGTTAGTTCATATTTAGTTTTACTTAATTTTGCCCGTAATTTTTCCGTAGATCATTATTTATACGTATGACATTATGTATCTGTACATACGAGTATAATATTCATTGAAAATTGAACATTAAATTCGGGATTCAACTTGGACTTCTCAATCCCACTCAATAAAGTTTTACACACCATTTGTTCTGTTATTTTAAAATACCCGCCAAAACCATTGGTTATCAACTATTCTTAATCTTTATGACTTTTCTAGTTGTCATTAATCATAATTTTAGGTTAACAGCTTTCATTTGTGCGTGTCTCTAACCACATTACTACATCAACCCATTTATAAACCAAATATGTAAGAATTAAGCTTCTGTGTTACATTTTACTATAATAGTTACTTCTTAACGAATTATTTGTATTATAATTGCAATCATAACTGGATTATTTACAAATGAACTGCAAATACCATTGTAGGAAATACAAATCCCAATTATCATAACCCATATCCTTTGAGGCGCATTGTTTTTAAGCTGCTTTATTATAACGTAGTTACTAAATGCTTTGTCATTCCATGATCGTATCAGTATACAGGGTGTTATGGAAAAGAGTGCAAATATTTTAACCAGTGATAGAGCTCACCAAAATGAACAACTTTTCTATTTATCGTTTTTCATTTAATCGAATAATTTCTTAATCGTTTATCTCCCCTAAATTTAACGAGCCGCTTGGTGAGCAAAGCTAAGTTAAAGGTAAACGATACAAGTATATTAGAACTGCAAAGTTCTTGCACAAAAAACATGCGGTCAATAACTTGATAGAAAAGTTTACATTATTTAATTAGCTTAAATGAGGCTTTAAATAGTTACATTTATTATAACAACTTTGTTTCATAGCAACGTTTAAACAAGTTGAAAATTAAGTTAGAAATACCTAGCAACTCTACATATTAAAGCAGTCACGTTCACAACAGACCATACTTACTGTCTCAGTTTTTTGTCTTGCATAGTACGTTGGTGACCAAATGTAAACTAAAGGTTTTATCAGTACCTATGCAGTTTCTGTTGGTTTGCATATCAAAGAAATGTTTTTTTTTGTGTTTTACGCCATTGAATTAAAATATTATTCCATAGGCGGGTATCCATTTTTAGAGTAAAATTGTTTTGAATTTTAACTCAGTTTTGAGGGAGTTTTCGAAAAAATTATAAATGGAGAAATTGCTCAGTTTAGCGAGTTCTATTACGGGTTAAAATATTTGCACTTATTTCCATAACACCCCATTCTACAAAAATTGTACATAATTAGTCACCATGTGTAGGAACTTACTCCTAGCAAACACCCTCAATCTGACAAACGTCGGTTTTCATTTCAATGATTCACACGTTTAGAAGTATTTAAAGTTTATTGTAGTTTTACAGTCGTAGGAAAAATTTTGTATGCAACACGTTGTCGAACTCACACATAATACTTAATTTTCCGCTGTAGATACATAAATAACTATTATTTATGACCGTCACATAACAACCTATTCTGAGTAACATACTGACTATCGCACTAGTGCACTAGATACATTGGATACCAAGAGAGCGTGTGGTCAGTTGGTAAACTGCTTGCGCAGCAGTCGGCACACCTTTGATGGTCGTGACCCCTGTGAGGGCAATCTTCCTTTATTCAAGGGGTTAGGCTAGCCACCTACTCCGGCCGCGGCTTAAGATGGCTTATAAAACCGCACCCAGTGTGTTGAAGTAACAGGCTATCAGCCTATATTAAGAGGAAGAAGAAGATGCCATCGTTGTGGATACAATCAGATATTGCTGTGATGTGACATAAATTCAATTGTGATAGTAAAACATGTAAAATTATTTAAAGTTCTATTTTTATCAATATTCTGGACGGTGTGATATTTTACATCATTACCGCATTTATATGATTACTCAACTCGGCCTGCGACTTCATTATGCAACATTTCACATGTCTATATCCCACTTATTACGCGAATAACAAGTTTTCACTTATTGTTATAATAAAGCATCGGTTGGCGTTGGATTAATTTATCTTTAACTCCCTTCATATTTATTTTGTAAAAGAGATTGTTTATTTACTCCCATTAAACAATATCGACCGACGGCGTTTTCTTTCAAATCGCCCTTGATCACCGGCGATCTCCCGATATCTGCGACGGCCTGATGAGGTGAAATACAGAGTCAACAGTTGAATTGTACAGCACTGAGTGGTGTTCCCATTTTGTTTGTTTACGTTTTTTTAGAAAATTGCTAATAGGCGAAAATAAAACAATATTTACGATTACGGCCGTTATCACTCCGATGATTTGTACCACTCGTGTATGGCTAGTGTTGCGAATATCATACTCGTGAATAATGGCTATCGTAATCGCTTCTTTCTACTATCTTGAATATGTTAATAGCTATTCAGAGCTACTTTTGAATTGTGTCTAACAAATTCAAATTTTAAAAAAACTTTCATCGAATTCAATGAAATTTAAAAATGTCACTATTTCTGTTTTCCAAATTGCTTAAAATTCTGAAAGTAACCAAATTCAAAAAGTACTGGCTTCAAGAATTTAAAATTTCTATTTGTTCGTGCCCCATAACGTTTACGCAATGGGATGTTAAAAAACTACTTTCTTGCATTAATAGGTATTAATATAATTACACTTTATTTTATATTATATTTAATTAGAGACTGCAATATTCAGCTAGTTCCCAAATTGTCCTAATCCAATTGACGAAAAAGCCACAAGAGTTTTTGAAATAAAAACAAAGAAAATATAACCCAGAGCGTTTTGAAGGATTGGACCAAAAAATTCTTAAAGAAATCATTATATTTGTCAGTTATAAAAACATACTGTAGGGCTATAGATCTTTTCATAATTCGAATTCAGTAGAAGAGTATGGCAATGTAAACCGTATGGAAGTTTTTTGGCGACGTTGCCACTTTGCGGTAGCGACAGACAGTCTAAGTTTACTTAAAAGTAATACCAGATGTTTCCAACAAGTTCCTAAATTTCCTAACTATACATCTAATAAAGAGGAAATACAAGCGTTGCTTCGATTGAAAGATATATATTTTAAAAGAAATTATCTAGAAACAGAACTGTTGGAAGTAGTAAAAACGTACAGGGCAAATTATGATCGATAATCGATTCATAATTGGGGAAATTACAAAACAACACAATGTCAAGATTGTGCGGCTCCCACCGTACCATTGAGAACTCAACCCCATATAAAGTGTGGAGTGAAGTAAAAATATATATAGCCAGACACAGCAATACTTTTAAAGAGCGAGGTGAGAAGTTACTTGTGCTCATAAAAATAGAATACAAGTATTGCAACCGACTTTTGTAATATTTGAATTTTGCGATACCGGTTGGTTTGAAACACTGATAAAGTGAAATTGTTTGTTGTATTAAATTACAAGAAAATAGTTAAATAAGAATATCGTATAAAAATTTATTTAATAATGCGAATAATACGACTTTTCAAATCAGTCCAACAGTAAGTGTATTCCATTTTTATGAGCACAAGTGTACATACGGAAGCGTATTCACAAATTACGCTAGAAAAATGGAATGATTATGTAAAACTCATCAGAAGAAACGGCAATGTGGAAAATTTCCAATATGTTGGACGATATTGAACCAATTATTATAAAAATTAATAATGATGATAGTGATAGCGATGCCACTATTAGTGATATAGATGACAGTACTCAACAATACCAAGTAGAAGAACAGTTAATATACCTAGGGTCTATGGTCACTAACAAGGGAGGGAGCGAAGTAGAAATAGCAATAGCCAGAACATCAACGACAAAGCTCACCCGAATATGGAAAGATACGGCCATAACAAAGAAGACAAAAATGAAAATAGCAGAAACACTAATTTTCCCGATTATTGCTACTTATACCTCACTTAAAAAGTCAGATAAACAAAAAATTTATTATTTTGAAATGTGGGTGCACAGAAGACTTCTACGCATACCATGGACTGCTCACAGAACAAATAAGTCAATCTTAGAAGAACGAAATGTAAAAATACGACTATCAACAAAAATTCAACAATCGTATTTGAGTGAGATATTTTGGTCACATTGTCCGACACGAAACAATGGAAAGACTTATGGTCCAGGGTAAAATTGATGGCCGTCCACCCAGAGAAAGCTCTTCCACCAGATGGGTGGACCAAATGAAAAACCTGGTGGGAAAGTGTTTATATGAAGCTACGCTATCGGCAGAAGATAGGCAGTTATGGAAAGCAACCATTGACTCCGTCACATAATATCACTAAACCTTTCCGTGGGGTAAGAGGACTGAGGAGAGATACTCAACAATAACAAAACATTTCAGTTCTAAAAGTGGGCGTTACTTGATTACTTTGACTCCTATCGAAAACTTGTATTAGAATTATCGATAGAATTCGCTGGGTTGTTACTCCAACTTCTATTAGAACTAGACATCTTAAAAGAATTGTTTTCAGGTCTTTTTGCTAACACAAAAATGCGCATAACTTTTTCAATTTAAGTCCTATATAGAGAATTTTATGAGAATTATCAATAGAACTCGCTGGGGTGTTACTAGAACTCCCATTATAACTACCGGACTTTAAAAAACGCTTAAGAAGCTCTAACATCTTAAGTGCAAGCCCGTTTTTTGTATAGTTTTTGTTGTGGGATATCATGATCCACTCGATCCAAAGATTTTTTTAAATTCGTGTATATATTATGTCGCGTCGGTTTGCTTTTTATCATCTGAATTGGCCATAACACAATGCACAATTTGTGCTAACTGATTTTTTTTGTAACAAGACTGTGTGGATACTCCTTTATATAAGAGCTTATATGATTCCAAATCTTTGGGTATATGATTTATTCGAATACTTTGGAGATAGTCGACAATTTACTCAGAAATACTCAGTTAAACCCATTTGAGTGAATAAACTTGTATGTACTTTATGTTCAAATAGATAGCGACAGATATAGTCAGTGAAATGGCTAATTGAATACGACATTTTCACTAACAATGGCTAAGCTTAAATAAATGATATCTTAAATTACTAGTACTAAAGTACTAGTCTAATCTATAAAGTACTTTAATGTATTTGGTTGATATGTATATGCCATGCTTCTTGAATGGTAGATAAGCCATGGCCTATACACGAGACCATTAGCTGCTACAATTTGTATCTCACCATTGCTTTTAAATCATTTCTTGAAAGTATTATGGTAAATATCGTTTTAAGTACGGTTTCATGTACTTACGTTACACTTGTACTTGGTAAATTGTAGGTAACCTTTACTTGTCGGTTGCCAATACTGCTACATAATTAATCTTATATTGTTTTCTTATTTTTCATCCAAAGATATAATATCCTTTTTAAGAATCTATTTACACTGTTTTATTTAAAGGAAGAATTCGTTTGCTTCATTATATTTGATCATTTTTAAAATGCCGATTAAGGAATGGTTTTAGACACAATCGCTCAAATAATTTATTGAGAATTGTAGTTTCTACCTAACTGGCAACAATATTATTACTTACAGTGCAGTCACAACAGAACGCGGTAAAACTCAAACGAATATTTACCTTTCACTATCTTTAGAAAGGTAATGCGTTTTTTATGTATTGAGCTAAAAGCTGGACTTTAAGGTAACATATGCTATAGGTACATATATTAAAAATTTGTAAGTTACTGAAAACGAAAGGGATATTTATTATAATTATGAAAAGGTGAAAAAGTTCTAAATACTGTTGAAGCACACCACTTAAATCTTTACAATTCGTCTTAATTTATTTAAACGCATATGGGTGTTGCTGCAAATTCTTATGAAAAATTGCAAAAATGTTTAGAATAATTTTCAAACTACTAACTTGCCATTTAAAACAATATTTTGTTACACTGTGTTTTTCTACACGTTTTAGATGGAAGGTAAAATTTTTTCAATGATAATGGATACCATGCATTTTCTATCAAAAATGAAAAATGAATTCGAAGCATTACAACAAGACCTTTTTCTAAGTGCAGTAGGATTATATGTATTACCTAAATTCAGAGGGCAAGGTGTAGGATTAGAGCTATTAAAAGCCAGGTAAGTAGTAAAATTATAGGTAAATGTACCTAAGGGAACAGCATTTCATGTATTTTTTAGGGAACCGCTTTGTAAAGCATTGGGAATCAATGCTTCGGTAACTGCTTTTACAGCCATAGGTTCACAAATTTTAGCTGCGAGATGTGGGTTTCAGGAACTGAGTGTCATTTCTTATGCTGATTTGGAAAAGGTTAATCCTCGTTTGAGGTACCCCGGAATCGAAGAACATACCAAGAATTTGAAGTACATGTACAAAATATATCAGTAGCTGAATCAGTAGTTGCTAAGCTTGTTTTTATATTCTTATCTTTTGACGTTTAGACTGATTAAGTAATATTGATGTTAAGATTATCAGATATGTTAATTTATCTTAATCGATTGTACTTTGAAGATTATGCATGCGTATTAGTTTAAAAAGTTTAATATTTCTAATATTTATTCAGGGGGCATTTGTTGAATTTTGTTGTTAACAAATTAAATATAAGATTATGCATATAAAATAGTTCCTCTTAATAAATTTACTTTACGGCATCCTACTATGTACACAATGTACAGTGACGCCTTGAATTGGCCTAACGGCTGTTGGCGGAGTGCGGAATAAAATAAATATTGTGAATATATTGAATTTACTATTGTTAAATGGTGGGAGTATTTAAAACATACAATAACATTTAAAACGAAGAAAAATCGTAGCACACTTTACTAAATGCTTCGGATAATTCCAGTTAAGCACGAAGCAACAAAATACAAGGAATGTGGCGATGAGTATTTTCAGTAATTTTAACAAAACAGTATCTTTTTAAAACCCAAAAGCAATAATTTACAATATTAGTAAAAAACGAATAACATGAAAGAATATTCCAAGCTACGTATTTTCGTTCTTGTGTGATGCGACGAAAAATAGAAATTTGAAATCAGAATAATATTTGTTAATAATAATGGTTGCATTGTATACGAATTTCGCATACGTGTAAATACTAGAAAATTAATCGAGATTATAGTTTCTTTGTTATGCCGATGATGTATTAATAACGGAAACTGAAAATAACCTCCAAAGAATACTGCAGCAGTTGAACACAGTGGCGCAGAAACTCAACATGTAAAATTTCCACCATCAAACCTGAACTAATGGTAATGAGTAAAGAAATTGAAACTTGCAAGTTGCATTAAGCAACTAATGAGATGTAATTATCTTGAAACTATAAGTGATAGTGCCGACTTTCTAGTCGATGAACGAAAAATCACAAATTTTCAAGATGTATCTATCTGGATCTCTAAATGATATAGTATGGTGAATCAGGGAATGAAAGTATACATCCACAAAGCAATTGTGTGGTCTATAATGATATATGGAGCGAAAGTTCACAATGAATCAGCTCACACACAGAGACTTAGTGATAGAACAGTTTGTTGCTGGTGTACATAACATAGTCTGAAAACAATATCAATAGCTAAATATATGGTTTTAAAATTCATTTCGTTGAACCGCTCATATAACTTGATAATAAAGACATAGGATAGAACCAGTTCTTTCGTTAACGGGCAATCTACTGTGAAATACGCTAGTCCGCCCTCCAACTGGATATCTGCATCACTGGGATAGCTGATGTAAGGTATAATTTCTTGGTTTTTATAGCATCAACAATCATTTTTTCCGTATAAAGAACATCCCAAAACGAAAATTTTAGATAAAATTGTAATAGGCCATTCTTATTTTACGAATTTTCATTTTGAGCTCTTCTATATTTTCCAAAAATTCAGAAATGCGTTTCTCCCGTTCATAATTTTTTTCACTTTCACAAGATTTATCTGCTGCTAGTTTTCGAATCGTTTTTCTTCTGATATCAGTTTCATCTTCAACTGCCTCTGATATACAAATCTTTATGACTATTCGAATGGAGAACTACTAGGTCATGTTCCTGTTAATAAGGGTATTAGACAGGGGACTCCTTGAGTCCCTTACTACGAGTATTTAATGTGATTATGAATGAACTCATAGAAAGCTTCAAAAACTTTAAAGGACATTGTATGGACAAGAAGAATATACAAATAGTAAGCTATGCGGACGATGCTATATTAATAGCTGAGAATGAGAACGATCTCCAAAGGGTACTGCTGCAATTCAAGACGACCTGTGAATCATATAATATAAAAATTGCCCCAGATAAAATAAAGACAGTAGTAATTGCTAAGAAACAAATAAGGTGCAAATTGTCAATCAACAACAAGATAATAGAACAAGTTATGAGTAATAATTACTTAGGTACAAGAAGAAGCAGTTACTGAAACACAAGCAGAAAGCTAGAAAATTATCGGAATGCCTCAATACAATGATTTGGAAGAACAAATACTTAAACACATAAACAAAAACCAGAATTTACAAAACCTTAATTAGACCAATCATGACTTATGGCGCCGAAGAAAGACTTGAAACATAAAACTTAGTCAAATGTTAGAAATAACAGAGATGGCAGTCCTAGGAAAAATAGCCAATAAAACCAGACTTAAAAGAATGAAGAATACCGATATAAGAGAAATATGTAATGTCGAACACGTAGGGAACAAACTGGGTGGATAAGCGAAGAAAGATATGGAACTCCCACATCAGCAGAATAAAAAAGACAAGAGCGGTACGAATAGAAAATAAGAGAGAAATCCTTGCCCGTAAGTAGTACACACCGATCTCGCAAAATATACTATCAGCTATCATAAAAACGGTTTCAAAACGTTCGAGTTTCTGTCGTTGTTACTTTCTTTTACAATAAAGGAAGAATTGGATTTGCCACAAAAATTCGAATTTGAGTTTTCAACAGATGTTCACGTTTTCGAGTCCCCTGAACCCAAAAAACATGTTTTTATTCATTGGTCTGGCTGTCAGTCTATGTGTCTGCCTGCTTGTGAACAGAATATCTCAAAAACGAAAAGAGGTATGGCGTTGAAACTTCATATATACGTTTTGCGTACTATCTAGATGCGACAGCGAGCTTTTGAAGAAAATTGCATAACTGGAAGTATGGTGTTTACTATTGCAACTTTTCAGTTTCTTTTTCGATTTTTTCAAAAACGGTTCTATTTTTTCAAATTTTATATTTTTAATGTGTATTGATGTGAGATAGGTGATTTTCCAGTTGAATATTTCTTAAATGGGTTTCTTTTGTTTTTCCCAATTTTTTCTATTAAACCCTATTTTAAATAGAACACCCGGTATATTATTACATTATTGGATTCGGCTTAAAATTCTAGAGAAAATTTGTCGCTTCAACTAACGCTCTATTTTGTACGGTTTCTGTAGAATTTGCAATTTTTTGAAAATGTTTGACAAGTGCATAATGATTAAAAATCAAATATTTGGATAATTATAAAATCACTGTAAAAGGAAGTTGTGTGCGTGTATCATACCAATTTTTTTGGTGTTTTATTTTTGTAGTTGGTTTAACGAACAGATGCACAATTTAAATAACTGCGAATGGTCTAAATTACAGAGACCTGTCTTACAGGTCACTAATTGGACACCCGATAATTAAAAAATTGCTTAATTTTAAATAAAATTAAGTTGTGTACCAGTGGCTTTATTCATGATGATATTCGCTACAAATTTAGTACATGTCTTCAAAATATTGCAATGTTTTATATATTTCAGCAGATGCTCCACGTAAGCTTTTACAAAGTTTCATCTCTCGCGGACCATGCATGTTCCAGTATGTTGTTTATAGTCCAAACAAAAATGTAGCACGTAGTATGTATATCACAAATTATTTTCATCTAGTATGAAATAGTTGCTAATTTAATGTCAAGTATGACAATTAAATAAATTCATAAATTAGAAAGTATTCCATAGCCATACTAGATAAAAATAATATTTGATTATACTTTAATATACAATTTCTGCAATAAAGGGAAAATTGAAACATTTAAAGATTGTAAAGTTTTTCGCTCATTAAATTGATGGAAGGTGCTGAGCAGCGAACATAGTATGCTTGGAGTCATATTTCTTTGATCTTGGCTTGTAAACCAGTATAAATCGCTGCCATATTGGCCGCGTTAATCAGGGCCGTAAGTAGGTATAGGCCGAGTCGTCCTTTGCCTACATGCGCAAGCGGCAAGGAGCGCCAAAATGGCACTGAAAAAAATCTTTCGTACTAATAAAAAACAAACAAACAAGTGGCCAATTTCACAAATAAATTACTTTGTAATATTAACGATTTTAGTCCAAATAATGCTAATTATAATAATGCGAATTGCGCCCAATCTGGTCGATACATTACATTGCCTTGTGCAATTTGCAAAGGAAATGTTATATGTCTACCAGATTGTAACAGCGTTTATTTTATAATTCTCCCCTATATCAATAAAAAAAATAGAATTATTAGCTTGTTAGCCCACCGCATAGGTGGCCTTATTCTAATTATAAAAATGTTTCTATTTTAAAACAATGTAGCTACAGCAGTGGCGACAAACTAACTTAAATTTTTAAAAACTGTTAAAGCAGGTCCACTGATATTACATATACATTCACTGCTTTGGGCTCATTGCTGATACAGTCGTCCATGGCAACAATCAGCAGAACACCACATACCGATTTTGATAGCTTACTTTTTCCCCTACTGTGATATTTTCCTCTACAATCATTTGTCCGGTAGAATTTGTTCAATTTAAAACCCTTCTGCGACCTTACATGATGGTAGCTTTATTAAAAAAAAGAATAATCAAACTTGGCCTGATGCAATGCTTATACTACTTGCCGACAGAAAAAGCTTCACGTTTTAAATGTATTGATTATTACAACACAGTATGACAGTGTGGCTGCGAATACAGAACCTTATTCTACGTTTACATGTTACTAGGCATAATTGTAATGCTACCTGGTTAATTTATAGTAGTTTAGCAGTCATTAATTAGGCCCTTATAAATGGTAGCTTTTTGACTGGGCCAGGTTCGCTTTATACTTATACCTACACTGATTTAAAGAAGGTAATTCAACGTAAATAACATTTATTGTCTACTAAGTACAGTTGGAAAATAACTAAATAGATAATTCATAAATATGTACAAAGTAAATTTTATTGTAACATAAATTTCTTCGGTATGGTGTAGGTAGGCAACCTCAATTCTCTGCGTGCTCGTCCGGGATTCACTGTATCGTGGTCGCTGGAACCAACAGAACCACTAGTGTTGGTAGACCTGTAACACAGTAATCGATTATTGACAGCTTGCGTTATTGTAGAACAAACTTGAATAATTATAGTTTGCTTTAATTACCAATAACTAACTGAGGGTTTACAGAGCTCTCGCTAGTTGAGGCCCGCGGGCCAGGTTAGGGAATCGGGATAATTTCTCGGAACAATTCCCTGATTAATTTTCTTCGAGTTCGTTGTTCGGGTTGCTCTCCCTATTGGGCATCAAGGCGGTAGGCGGGACGATGTGTCGTGTCGTTCGTGTATCGCGACGAATCTCCGGCAGTGGGCACCCTGGAGCGCAAGTAACGTAACACGGGAAATTTTCAATGCTCATAATATTTTATTAGGACTAATTCGCATTTAAAATAGGAGCGAAACGTTAGATAATAATATGTAATTATTTGTTTATATTGTATTATTTTAACATATTGATGTCTTTACGCTCATTAAAATAATTTTAGTATTTTGAAAATAAAAAAGTTAGAAAGAAAAATATTTTCAACGTCTTTAATATCTTCGTCAATGTCTTTAATACAGAAAGCGCGCTGTTACAAAACTACTTCTGCTAGATCGAATTATGATTGATGTCTTCAAAATTCTCTACAAAATAGGTAAAAAATGCCTTAATGCTGCTAATAATATAGAAAGACTTTGTATAGCGAATTACATGAGTTTGGAAATTAAAAAGAAACATTTTAGCCAGTGGGATTTGAACCCGTGCTCACTGATAAATGCATATGCTTATCCTTGTGCTATAAATGGCGCAGTGGCGTTCCGATTTTGGGTACACCATATGTTTATATATAGGGATTTGTAGAATGTTCTACTAAATACATAATATTATGTACCCACTTTTTAAAATTAGAATTGTGTTTTATAATATTGGTTTCTGTTCTCATTTTATTTGTGTTGAATTTTCTTATTTTAACATTTAGTTGTTTAATTTCAAAATGTTTTTATAAAAAATGTTGGATTTATTTTTGAATATCTACCTGTTTGTTTGAATATGTTATATCATATATCCGGAGATAAATGGAGTAGTCATACAGTACCATTGGTATGTTTTTGTCACATATAACGTTTTTGTACTGAGGGGCGCAAAAATGTTGGCTTACCGACAATAAAAATTTGCCTAGTTAAGGCCCTGCGCGTTATTGTAGGACTGGCCGCAACAGTTTTTCAGATCAATATTCTAAGATTCAAAAACTTAGGCCAAAGCGTTAAACATATCATGACATTTATGTCTAACTTCTGGTAGAAATGTTAAGAAACATCTACTGGTAGACCATCGTCATGCTTTTCATATAGCACAATCACTGCTAACTGGTCCCTGTGTGAAATATTAGGGGTTGAATATACCAAGACTAAAAAATATTTTGCCCTTTTAATTTCTTCTGCAAAACTAGTCTTTTCGCCATATATTGTAATGGTATGATGCTTACAGCAATTTTGGTTGTATTGCTAACTTACAAAGACTAAGGGACGATTCAAATAGACCCAGAATTGGTATTGCATTTATTGCGACAATATAAGTCACTAGTAAACATTGATAATTACATAAGATATGCTTAGCAATAACTGTAATTTAATTAACAAAGGTTAGTAATTGAATGAAACAGTATCGTCGGGGTTGCGTTCAGCTTGTATTTAATATTTGTGCTCGGTATGGCAAATGTAGCTAACTTGTGACGACTGACAAATTAATTGTGTAACGTTAAGGCATGATAATAATTTCGCTTAAGTATAAAGGTATTTCGAAGCGTCACAGAAGTTTTATGAAGAGTTTTGTTATTCATATCATAATGACAACAATCGATAACGCTGCTAAAGGTTTTTAGTAAGCAGTGTAAGAAGGCACAAGAATGCAAAGAGCCCTTGACAAGGAACCCGAGAATTAAAGAAGACTGCAAGAAAGTGCTAATAGCATGTGAATCAGTGTTTATTTAACTAACAGTAAAAAAAGACAACCAAAGTGCGGTTACAGTGTTCCTGAATGACATTTAAGAAAACATTTAGAAGTTAAGGATCAAAGATTGTAAAATAACGTACTAAAAATAATTGTATAACTTATTGCTATGGTAACCTAGGGTGTCAATTGTTGTGGTTTATTGGGGAAGCCAAGCCGAAAGCTTGTGTGTAGTTTTGGCACTATGTTTTTAATTCATTTTTTTGATAAAAGTATACCTACTAGTTGTGCCAGTTGTTGAGTTTTATTTATTCGCCATTGTGACGATGCTAGTTGTGGTTAATTTGGTAGTGTTCCATAGTGCAGTCCCAGAGAAAATTGAACCTGGAGCTTTGTCAATTTGTGATTGTCTTCGAAGCTAAGTTTTGGCAAGTTTTGGAACTGCGAAAAGCAGAAAGCAGAGTGCAGCGTCTAGAGAAGCCCTTGTTTGTAGTATACAACCATGGGCAACTGCGAGGTCAACTTTCGAGCCCCATTCAACAAGGCGGGGAACTAGTAGCAGAGGACAGCAATTTACAGACCTGGGGAAGGATATTTTGTTGTCCAGAGACAGGCAGCAGCCGCTGAAACTATTTCAGGCAGAAATTACGAGCATGGCGTCATCTTTTTGCGGAAATCGGAAGTGGATTTGGAGAGCAAGCAAGAAACAAATGCGGGTTATCGTTCCTTTTCACTAGGAAAGAAAAACAAATTCCAGGTTGGCCAAACCACTTGATTATTTCAATTCCATTATTATTATTTACCTGAGGTGAACTGATTAATTGTTAATTTATTTGTGGTCAAAATACGCTGGATTTTTGTGTTTTCGAAAAGCTTTGTTTACAGTGAATATTTGAGGTTATCTGTCGGTCGTTAACTCGAGCATTTGCTATACAATGGCAAAATTTATGTGTAATAACCTAACCCTGAGAAACTTGGAGTCTCAATAGCTAGCCGGCGCAAAAGTTTAAATAAGTATAAGAAGGCAACATACCTTAAGTGCAATTAGTTAAACAATCATAATTTTTAATTAGCCCAAATTAATTTGCTCTAAGAGAGAAAATATTCCAATCAAATATCAAACAAAGCTGTAATGTGATGCGCTTTTTATTTATTCAATTACAAAAATAATATTACAATGACAATAATTTCTTATAATGTTTTCCACCGGATCCTTGTGTTAATAGGTACACGTGATTTTTCTTCAACACCTCTGAGCGGAAGACCTCTTGACGTTAAAAACTATAACTTCAACCACTAGTTTTAAGACATTTTTCCAGTAGAAACTTTCTTCATTCACTTGCTTCTTTTTGGAATTGATTCTTGCTAACTGTTTTCCTAAACAAATAAAACTAAATACATTCTATGATTTTTAGAATTTTTTCGATTACAGTTTACATGGTAAAATTAATTAAAAAAAAAAAATTTATATATTCTCATATTATCGTATTTATTTATATATTATTTAAATAATATTTTCCGATGCAAAAAGTGTATGGGGTACTATTCAGTTTCCACTCAGATAAGGAGTTTGAAAATATATCAAAATTTGGGAACGCCTTGGTATCTATAGTTCATAAGATCGACCTCCATTATGTGTGATACGAAACAAACCTTTCTTGGGCGCGAAGACAAAATCAACGTCATTTTTTTCACGAACATTGAAAACGGTTGAAAGATATCTTCTCATGTCTAAAAATAAAAGCCCCAAATACATTGTGAAAAAATAATTGTCCCACCGACTTAAAAAAGAATATCTCCTATCTGAGATAGCAAGCTATAATGCTAATTTGTTTCTTGGACGTACAGAAATTGTTTGATCCTCTTAATCAGGTAGTTAGTCAATAACTTATCTGTAAGTTTTGACACGATTTGCAAGACGATTACATCTTTGCAAATTTGATGATGAAAATGGTTTTTTGTATTCGGCATTATTATATTAAATCACTTTACATATTCTTCCCATTTCTTCACGTGCCATGCCCTTCAAATTAAGAAAGATAACACACTAACTTTTTACTGAAAGAACACCCAAATAGTTTTGATGGAATATTTACTAACAATTAAATACGTGGCCCACGGGCATCCCAAAGTGGCCACTTACAGGGATAAGATTGACTGTACTTTTGGAATCATGCATCAATCAGTTAATTAAGTGGGCATTTTTTGGTACTTTACATTTACGAAAAAAATTATCTTTTGACAAAATTCTAATTTTATTTCGTTTAATTCAACGTTTAAAGAATAGAAAAAAGTCAAATATAAAAATGTCATATATTGTGAGGGGGAATACCTTGGCTTCGTATACTTGTTTACTAAAAATGTAAATTTTAAGCATAGATCTGATAAAGTCGGTCGTGTAAAGAATGTTATTTAGTGTTTGTTAATGAACACGCAAAAGTTCCTACAATTGTATTCTGGAACTCATCAGAGTTGGTTTATTCTGATTTTTTAGAAGGACGTGACATTCTGACGGCATTAAATTTTTTAATTTGTCTGTTTAGCACATAATCCAGATTTGTCACCATGGCATATTTATATTTTTAGTATTTTGAGCCAACACTTGTAGGAAAGGAAATTAAAATTTTAATAATAACGTGATGAGAAGCTGTGTAATTCTGGCACTTCCATGGTATAAGAAAGAATAACAAAAATATGTATCTTTAAAATGAGTTCATTATACAGGGAATTTATTTTAATAGTTAACATAAGCGTTTCGTTTCTATCCCACCATTTAATAATACAGGTCATTTCCATAGTTACAAATGAGACCAATAGATTAGAGCGTGTATTTTACGATTTAACATAGGAATTATTACTTGTCAAAAATACAGTTAAAAGTTATCCTAATGTATACCACTGAAGAAATGATACAACACACAAGTTGTTCCTACGTATCTACTTTTTAGTTGCATACTAACATTCCGGTAATAAAATTAAAGTTTCTTATTAGCAAGTACCTAATTCAAATTCGTATGTTAACTCGTAAAATAAACGCTCTAATCTATTGATTTCACTGGTAACTATGGAAGTGAACTGTATGATTAAATACTGGAATAGAAACGAAACTGATATGTTAACCATTAAAATAAATTCACTGTATATCGTCAATTTACTAGGGTATTAAACACGAAACTTAGTGGCGACTTTCGTTTCCATGACTGCTTAGCTGCATTAATAACAGAATGTATCATTCGATGTTATAGTAACTGCATGACAGCAATGTCAGCGTACATACATCAAACAAGTAGAGACACTCCTGTCAAATGTTGAAACCTGTCTAGAGTGCCTGGGACAGTAATTCGGGGAGTATTTCTAAGCTTGACTATCAGATGGCAGCAGAAAATTCTACCAATCAGAGCCAGTTACTAGCTCGGCTACCAATCATATATGTTAGTACTATCGGAAAGTACCCTCCAGGAGCTGTTCAAGGTCATCCAAATTGGAATTTTGAGATCAAAGGAACCGACAATGAGTGTCTCTACTTGTTTGATTTATGTACACTGGCAATGTATTAAAGCGTTTACTTTAAAATTGAACATTTATTTAGCAAAAGCAAGTCACACTGCAAATTTATTAAGAATAAAATAAAATTTGATGCACTCACAATAATCGAATGTGTTTATTTTAAAACTGAATATTATATAATTACAAACGATATCAGAGCCCATGATGAAAGAAAAAAAATTAAATGCAAAAGAACCAAAATAACTACATTAAACTGCAATCCGGTTTATCCTTTAACTTTCCAGTGTTACTTGATTTTTGCAAATACATGTTCAATTTTAAAGGTACTATAATGTCAAGTAATAAATTATTGTATTGTTATTACAGCTGAGTAGTTGTGGAAACGTAAGCCTCATCTTCAGCGTTAAAATAAACTCATGGTATATAGAATATGTTATACAGATTGGTGGTAGATAATGTGAATATTCGCAGTTTAATGAGCTAGAATACAGTTCATGGGCTTTATATGCTTAGACAGTAATAGTCATATATGACTTGAAATCTAGTATCATAGAATTCAGTGTTTTTTTAAAACACCTTGATTCTGCGAATACTAGATGTTAATCGCATATTAGTCTATTTCTGTTTAACACAAAGCCCATAAACTGTATTCTCGCACATTTGATTTTGTTTGTTCACATTATTCATCGCCAATCTAAATAAGATTAGAATTTGAAATCATCTGAACTGAGGAATGACAATAAACTGTATAGTATACAGCCTGTTTTAAACGAAGTGTGCACTATTGCTAACTTCTTTATTATTGGACGTACGATATCGGTTAAATTAGCAAACTAGTGGCATTTTTTCTGTTGATTAGAATGGCGAAAACAGAAAAACAATTGAACATCGCCTTCTCGCGAAATTTGGAAAAGTTTACTTTTGTTAAATGGAACACCCTGTATATTTTTCAATAACTTGAAATAAAAATGAATTTGTGATATAAAAGTCTTAATACACTATTGTCTTAAAATGAATACTAAAGAAGTTATCGCAAGTTTCAGTTTTGTATAAATTGTATTTTATTTTCAGGTAAACTACTCTTTTTGTTCATGACACGGCAAAATTTTATTAAGAAAAGTTGTTCAGAAACAGAAATTATGGCCCTATACAAAATTTCAGAAAGATCTGTCGATTTAGATTAAATTTTTAATAAATTCAATAATAATAATAATAATAGTTTATTCTAAGTCGACATATCCTTCTGAAATTTTGTATAGGGCCATAATTTCTGATTCTGAACAACTTTTCTTAATAAAATTTTGCCGTGTCATGAACAAAAAGAGTAGTTTACCTGAAAATAAAATACAATTTATACAAAACTGAAACTTGCGATAACTTCTTTAGTATTCATTTTAAGACAATAGTGTATTAAGACTTTTATATCACAAATTCATTTTTATTTCAAGTTATTGAAAAATATACAGGGTGTTCCATTTAACAAAAGTAAACTTTTCCAAATTTCGCGAGAAGGCGATGTTCAATTGTTTTTCTGTTTTCGCCATTCTAATCAACAGAAAAAATGCCACTAGTTTTCTAATTTAACCGATATCGTACGTCCAATAATAAAGAAGTTAGCAATAGTGCACACTTCGTTTAAAACACCCTGTATAGTAAATGTAAAATATCCCAATGGTATAAATTGAATGTATTTGAACATTTGTAAATACTGACACTTTAAGAAAATAAGAATCAACCAGAATTTAGCAATGGCAATGACTATTGAATTCTTTTAGTATCGACATAGTGTGCTTATTGACCTTTCAAGTTCAATATTACATCAATATGATAAGATCGATTGCTATAGCGATAATCAAGTATGCAATTAATCTTTCATGTGTTATCATATCTAGCTTCATACACTTACTTTCTATAATATAAGGAAAATTTTGTAATCAGCTTTTCAGTACCTTACATCATACGAGTATATGATATAATTCACACTAACGTAATCTTACTTGTACGTATATATTTTTGCTTTAAACTCGTGTATGCAATGGCCGAAATAAAAAATGGATGGAAAAGACCAGCTTCTGTGCCGTATCCTTCGGTTTGGCACACATTTTCAGGTTCTAGAGAAATTGACGGTGTGATGCCAAAATTCTGGATTCAAGACATTCCAGAGGATCAATTTCCAACAATAGTTGATTACATGGCTAATGGATTTAATAACGACGAACCACTTTCTGTGCATTCAAGTACGTATCTTTTACAAAGAGCGCAAAGATTGAGCACTTTGAAATTAAGCATTGGAAAGAAATAGGATTGTAACTATTATTTTCATTTTTAGAAGTAACAAGTGATGCTTTATCTATGAGGGAAGGTCGCAAAATGTGGGAAGAAGTTCTAAAAGATAAATTAGGCTTAATTTGTTACATGGAAAATCCTGATCCAAGTGGGCAACCAATTATTGCTGCAATGAATGTCACGCATGTTAAAACAAGAGGCGAAGATCACCCACAGGTGAAATAATTTTGTTATTATCTTACGTCATTTCACTCACCAGTTTTGTTACTAACTGCTGTGAAGTAAGTTATGAATAAATTCTAGAAATTTGTCAATTTCCTCACCAAACACACCAACCCTAGAGGAATGTATATATTTCATATATTTAAAAATTCTTAAAACTATGACAAAAATAAAAACTATAATAGATACCCACGTAACAGCTAAATAAGAAAATTAAAACTATTGTAAATAGTAGGAAATACAGATATTACTTAGTATAGAATATAATTTTGTAATATTGTTCACTTTTATAGATCTAGCATTAAAATTGTACATTATCAGATTCAAGGTAGAGTCCTGGCAAAAATCTTCGATACTTTCGAGTACTTATCAAAAATGAAGAATGAATTTGAAGCGATGCATCAGGACCAGTATCTGAGTGCTGTAGGGTTGTACGTGTTACCCAAATTTAGAGGACAGGGTATAGGACTGGAACTTCTGAAGGCAAGGTATTTAACGCAATTACTCTTAAAAATCATTATGTACACATGACATATTCAATTTGTAGGGAACCTCTCTGCAGAGCCGTGGGAATAAAGGCTACAGGAACTGTTTTTACAGCAATTGGTTCACAAAAATTGGCTGCTAAAGCTGGTTTCCAGGAGTTGTTTGTGATTTCTTATGCCGATTTAGAAAAAGCAGATCCTAGGTTTAAGTTTCCAGGTATCGAAAAGCATACCAAAGATATAAAGTATATGTACAAAATGTATCTGTAAATTAATATGTCAGGTGGAAGTGGGTAATCATATTGATGTTCTTAATTTTCCAATACTTTTGTTAAAGTATATTTGTATATTTCGTAGAATGATGTTATCAATATAAAAAGAAATTTAATATTAGTATTAGTTGAAATCTATATAAATATATAATCTATAAATTATCAGAATTTGCTTTGGTACGTAATATAAAATTGTATCATGTGTCAATATTGATAATGAGATTGTAGCAGTTTGAATATGAATCAATGAAATTCCACACTACTCCATTTTAATTTAGGTTGGCCTGATAGCTTACGAAACTGAGTCATATCAAGGTTTATAGTTGTAGCAAGATAAATTTTCTCTTCTGTGTTTGATTGAAGAGCTAATTACTTTTTTGCCCAGATTGATAGCTGCCACTGTAATAGTTTTCTGACACACTCTGTGTACAGGAACTAGCAATTCTGAGTACGTTAGCTGGGTATAATTTTTCTTGAGCTTGTTTTTAGAGAGACCCCTCAATTTTTTCTCAAATTTTAAACGTTGTTTTATAAAAAAAACTACTAATCTGAGCCAAAACTTTAGAGAAATTTTAGACTTATTTTTATATTACAACGTACTGTCAAAAGCCACACATAATTATAGGAGATTTTAACTCAAAAATACTAACTCGTCTACACAGCCGAGAAAAGGCAGTTAGCGATCACAGACAGTGCCAAGGAAACGAACGGGGTAATATGTAAGTAAACTTCCTGAAGGCAAGCGAAATGGTGGTAATTAACACTTTCTTTAAAAATCTGTAAAGGGCTTTACTCAGAACTTCACTCGTAAGTGGACGTTGTAATACTGAATAATTTTTAGAATTAAAGGAAATTAAGTATAAATATGTCTTCACGTTTCTAATAATACTGAAACAATAAAAAGAAACACTTGGCAATGCGCATGACATCAATTTTCAAATTAAAAACCATTACCATTATGCATTAAGAATCTGCGGGGCTTGTTGAACAAAAAACCACCCCTGATCAAGTTAGCCATGGAAGCAATTACATTAACCCTTCTGGATTTTAAAAATGTAGTAGTTTTTGTTAGCAATACACTGATAGAATGTAGACTTTTAAATTGCTTTACGTGTATCATACTTTTGGTATTAAAATATCAATTTTTGCAGAATGGTCATGAAAATCGTCTTTTTTAACGAAAATTCGTATTGAAAGTACCACTTTTCTTACCGCAAAATCGTGAAAAAATACACTTTTTGAACTACTTTATTGAAATCTCAATTTGACAGTTGTAAATTCCGAAGTCCTTTTCGACTAAATTTCGAGTTACAAGAGATCACTATGCAAAAAAGCTACTTGTACAACACGTTTTGTGATTTGTTCATTCATTTGCTGCAAATTCATGAAAAAAAGGATGACTTTCAAAACCAGTTGTACAAATTACTATTGTATTTATTTATTTATTTATTTATTTATTTATTTATTTATGTATTTCTTCTGCTACTCAGCCAACAGCCGTTAGGCCAATTATAGGCGTCGCTGTACATTTTACGGGGCTACCAACCCCACTAACGACTGTCATGATGTTATTATGACATCCGGAATCAACTATTTTTATGGCAGCCGTACCACGAGGCGCCGAGAGAAGCAGCCGTGGAACTCCCATCCAAGTTCTGACCAGAAACGTTGCTTAACTCTACTGATCGAACGTGGACGCTTTTTCAAGCTACACCACCCGGGACCTTATCCTGGTATGGCAAGATGAGCTTGCGATCATTGCATTTTTGCATACTGAAGGTATTCAGCCATTGCAGATTAGTACTCAAATATGAGCTGTTTATAGAAATAGATGTATTGCATTTGCTGTAGAAATCTGTAAAGGGCTTTACTCGGAACTTCGCCCGCAAGTGGATATTGTGACACTAAACAATCAAATCAAAGTAAAATAGAGGTAAAAATATCTTCACATTCGTAATAATGCTGAAACAATAATAGGAAACACTTGATAATGAAAATTACAACAATTTTTAAATAAAAAAACATTACTGGAAATGGGATTCCAACTTCAGCCCCTGCAAACGAGCTTGCGAATTCGATTGCAATAATCGGAGCGGTAGTTAGAAGTAAAGCAGGCGTTAGCTGCCTCGCCCACCGAGGACGCATCCGATCGGTAAACTGCGGCTGACTTAATACAACGCATTTATTGTTGCCCCATGTTTTATTTGTTAGAACATTTATCTTACATCTGTTGGTTCTCATTTTCGTCAAGAATAAAGTCTGATCTATGCTAAAATTATCACTTTGATCTATTTCTCAGTTGAAGCAAAAATAAAAAACATTTTACTTTTAAAGGTGCTCACCCTGTATATGTTGGATATGAAATATACTTTTTCTTGTCAGAGGAAAACATCTAAGCAATTTGCAAAATATTACCTTCTTTCATTTAAGTAATAGATCACAATGAACCACAAAGATCTGAACGGTCCATGATCTTTGCGATTCCGCTGCATTAAACACAACGCCCTTAGTCGTTGCTCCTTTTTGTTTCTTACAACATTTATCCTGTATCATTGTAGTCCTATTTTCGCCGACAATAAAGCCTGAGCTATATGCAGATTATTTCTTTTACCTATTTCTCAGTTAAAGCAAGAATAAGCGGAATTTAATTTTTTAAGATACTTACGCAGTATATATCGGCTCCAAAGCATTCCTTTTTTCGTCATCTGTAAATAATTGAGCTATGTGCAAAATATTACTTTCATTTAAATAATAGTTCTTGAGTTAAAGCAAAAATATACAAAATTTAAATATTTCACGGTGGTCACCCTGTATATATTTTATCGTTTTATTCTAGGAAGGCATATAATCCGCAAGCAAAATATCGTCTTCTGTCAACAAATAGGTTTTGAGTTAACCAGCAACAGCCAGACAGACCAACAGACACACAGGCTAGGGATGGGCGCGTGACGTGAAAACAGTCGTGTCACGTCGTGTCACGGCGTGTCACGTCGTGAACGTGACTAATATTTGAAAATCGTGACGTAAACGTGAGTGAAAATTTCCAAGGCGTGATTCACGTTTCACTTTAATTTCACGTTAAATATTTAGTAACGAATAAAAAACCGCAGGGTGCAGCAACTTTTAAATTCATTAAATCACAAATTGTGCCAAACAAGTTACATTATGTGGTTTTATTTTTGGACCCTAATTATAAATCCTTAAAGTTCATACCTTCACATAAAAGAGAAGATTATAATGCCAATAAAACTATAGATGATAATGATGAAATACATAGCAAACGACTCAAAACTGGTACATCAGCATCAGATTCTTATCTTTCTACACTTAGAGATAGCTCTGACGATGACACATGTAATTAGGATGATGTCGAAACAGAACTAAATTAGTATGTTAAATTAAAATTCGGAAATGTAGATGGCATTTTAAGATTTTGGAAAAACAGTGTAAATACGCCACTGTTAAAAAAACTTGAGACATTTTAAACATACCGGCAAGTTCCGCTACAAGCGAAAGAGTATTTTCTACAGCTGGGAGAATTTTAGAAGAGCGCAGAATTCGACTTAACGCTGAAAATGTTGATTACATATTATTTTTAAATCAACATTTTAATGTTTAGATGTGTAGATGAACTTATTATTCTAATAAAAGTAATGGTTTGTTTTTTATACTCGGCTAACGCTGAAAATGTTAATTACGTTTTATTATTAAACCAAAAATGTATTGTGTAGATGTGTAGATGAACCTATTTTTAGAAAAGTACCTAATATTTTGTTTTGTATACTCGAATTAACACTGAAAATGTTGATTACGTCTTATTTTTAAACCAATTTATTGTGTACTTGTGTAGATGAACTTATTATTCTAATAAAAGTAATGTTTTTTGTATACTCGCCTTAACGCTGCAAATGTTGATCCTTGTACGTAATAGTATATTAAAGTATGAGTGGATAACAAGGTCTTTAAAACACGCGTGAGTTTTCGAGCTCGACGGCGTAGCCGGAGTGCTCGAAATAGAGCAAGTGTTTTAAAAACCAGTTATCCACGAATACTTTACGCTATTTTTTATTATACCTCCAATACTGGAAATAAATTACGCACTAAAAACTTAGAAATAATTTTTGTCGTAATAAATCGAGAGGGCATAATAATATTGCTACTATAGTTACGAGAATTATTTGGTACGTTTTTGTCGCGTCCATGTCCGTTGTTGCATTCAGTCGTTTCCTTGACAACCTTTAAAACTCGGCGAGCTTTAATCGCCTGCTTTCGCACGCTCAGGCGTGTTTTAAACGGCGATTCTGATGCAGGTACAATAAAATAGTATATTAAAGTATGAGTGGATAACAAGGTCTTTAAAACACGCGCGAGTTTTCGAGCCCGACGGCGTAGCCGGAGTGCTCGAAATAGAGCAAGTGTTTTAAAGACCAGTTATCCACGAATACTTTACGCTATTTTTTATTATACCTGCAATACTGGAAATAAATTACGCACTAAAAACTTAGAAATAATTTTTGTCGTGATAAATCGAGAGGCCATAATAATATTGCTACTATAGTTACGAGAATTGTTTACATTTTTGTCGCGTCCATGTCCGTTGTTGCATCCAGTAGTATCCTTGACAACCTTTAAAGCTCGGCGTGCTTTAATCGCCTGTATTCGCACGCTCAGGCGTGCTTTAAACGGCGATTCTGATGCAGGTATAATAAAAAAGTACTTTCAAACCTACGAATTAAAAGTGTTGTCTAGCAACATATACCTTCTGTACTCATACCAATAAAGGAAACGTCAATTCCAATGACAGCTTTTAGTATTAAAAGTAATGTCTTTGAAGACAGCTGCAAGAAATATATTAGCGAGAAATCAGTATTTATCCCTTGTCGAAGTTATTGTAGTCAATTTTAATTTTAATTTTTATGTCAACTATTCTGATTGCAACATATCACGTAAATTATGTCAGGTGCAAAATATATTTTTAGTTCTCTTTAGGTTTTTTCATTGGTTTTAAATTTGAACATTCTGTTCTATCTGAATTTAAATTTTGAAATAAAAGCTGCGTGTCACGTCGTGAGTGGCGTGTCACCCCGTGAACGTGAGCGTGAATGTGACTGTTTAAAGCCGGCGTGAAACGTGCGTGACGTGAGCGAAAAATCACTCACGCGCCCATCTCTAACACAGGCACAATTCAGAAAATCTGTAAAGGAACTTCCCTCGCGCGAATTAGATTAATTTGCAAATTAAAAAAAAATGTGTTTCGCTGAGGTTTGAACTCCGCCGCATCTGCGTAGCGATCATAACCGGATCGATAAGTCGTGCTGCGCCATCCAGCCTTATTGAAATGAGTACGGCGCGGGCCTCTATTTAATGGAACGGTCTTATTGTTGAAACATTTCGACTCTTTTGTGACAAGTATCTGACCTGTATCTGTTGAGTCTTATTTTCAACAAGTGTTTAGCCTGACCTATGTGAAAATTATTAATTTCATCTATTTCAAAATTAACGCAAAAGTAAACAAAACTTAATTTTTTAAGGTGCTTACCCTGATATATTTGTCTGAAATTTTCTCGGTTTCATGCCAGGTAAACATATAGTCTGCATGCAAAATATCGTCATCCTCAAACAAATAGTTTTTGAGTAATACCGCCAACAGGCAGACAGACAGACAGACAGACGGAATTGAGAAAATCTATTTTTCGTCATCTAGAGACCCTGAAACGTAAAGATCTGAAGAAATCTCGGAAGGTAATTTTTTCGTGATTACAATACTTTCATCGTATTTTAGCCGAGGGAAGTAAAAACTGTTTTTCGTCATCTAGGAACCATGAAGGGTGAAGATCTGAAGAAATCTCGGAAGGTAATTTTTTCGTGATTACACTACTTCATTCGCCGTTTAAGCAAGGAAAATAGTAAATACTGACGACGTGGGCAAACGTCATATGAAAAGAGTTCAGAACAGAAAAGAGGAAACATTTTTAAGAAATGCTTAGTTAAGAAAAAAGGAGAGCACCTCAATAAGAGATAGATAATGGTAATAGGCTAACATAGAGAAAAAAATCTGTAAAAGGTTTTACCCAGATCTTCCCTCGTCCACATTGTGACACTAAATAATTTTAAAAATCAAATTAATTTAGGAGTAAAAATATCTTCACGTTTCTAATAAATTAAATAAATTTTCAAATAAAAAAAAACGTTACCGGTGGTCGAATTCGAACAGCAGGCGGACCACGTCTGCAGCTCCAACGTTTAATGGGATATCGTAAGGGGCCGGACAATTTCTACCTGCGCCACGGAGGACCGCCCTCTCGTATTCCTGCTTCGTAGCTATATTTAGTAACGCGCTAATTTGTGCCTCGTTTGTGTATTGTAAAAAATGTATTGTGTATCTATTGGTTTCCATTTTTGGTAAGAATAAAGCCTGCACTATGTAAAAATTATTACTTATATCTATTACTAACTTGAATGAAAAATAAACAAAATGTTATTTTTTAAGGTGCTCACCCTGTAAAATTGTACCGGTGTAATTCCAGGTATATATATAATGTGTATGCAAAATATCGTCTTCCTCCTACAGACAGACAGACAGACAGACAGACAGACAGACAGACAGACCGACTTGAGAAAACCTGTTTTTCGTCATCTAGGGACCCTGAAACGTGAAGATCTGAAGAAATCTCGGAAGGTGATTTTTTCGTGATTACAATACTTCCTTCGTCTTTCAGACGAGGAAAGTAAAAAATGTCTAAAAGGCTTTACCTAGAACTTTCCTCGTCGACATTGTGACACTAAATAATTTTAAAAGTGAAATTAAGTTAGGAGCAAAAATATCTTCACGTTTCTAATAAATTAAATACATTTTCAAATAAAAAAAATCCGTTACCGGAGGGATTTGAACCGCGGCACTTGCGACTGCGAATAAATCGTTGACCAATTTCTCGCAACCCTACGGAGCCCTTTTCATATCGTTGCGTTTCAGCTGGCTTAACCTTCACGCCGGGCATGTCTTAAGTTCGTGCAGAAACGAGATGCGTTTATTTATATTTTTTACATCAATAAACCAATGCAGACAATTTTTTAAATAAAAATTTCTTAATTTCTTTCTAAGCATATCATCCTATGATTGAATTTACGGCCTCGCCCAAATATGCGTTTCCCCCATAAAAAGGTCAACATAACGCACTTATTCTTTGCACATTTTTGACTTGTAGAACATTTATTCTGTATCTCTTATGCTCAATTTTTGTCAAGGATAAAGCCTACGCTATGTACAAATTATTAATTTTATGTGTTTCTGAGTTCAAGCAAAAATTAACAAAATTTTATTTTTTAAGGTCTTTCGGACGGGGGAAGTAAAAATAATTAAGGAATTCTGCTACTCAGACTTGCAAAAAATAAAATTTAACCCAGTATATTACAAACTTAGGACGAATATTGAAAAATTGAAAACGTTGATCCAGGGTAAATACTAGAGATAAAAAAAAACATGAGGAAATCAACAACGAACTTAAGGCTACAAAGACCAAAAAGCGGCAGGATCTTGTGGGATACATTAGAAATTTTACAAGAGGTAGTTACATGCTAAAGGAAGTACTGAAAAATCTCTTCAACAAATATATAAAATAACGTAGAATCCCACATGCTTGCATCGCAGCAGAAATTTCTTAGAAATAAAAAAGGTATTTCCAAGCTAGGTAATTATAAATAGACCTATAGGCCTGTTGTCCCAGATATACAAGTTATTTGCTTGAAAATTAATTAATCGACTAATAATCATGCGAACAAACCGGGCTAAGATCGGATTATGTGATAATTTTCAGCTGTTGAAAACATTCATATTTGATACCTTAGGGCTTCTTTGAAAAAAATGTGTCATAGGTAGATACATACAGCTAATTAGCAACATATCATTTAACATACTTATAGAGCTCATCAATACATACAAAACAAACATAATGAACATGGGACTGGAAACGCTTCGTTTCTTAGATACAGGATGTTAAAGTTTTAAAAATGGGTTTTTTATTGTTATCTAAAAAACGCTTTGTGCGATTTTAATGAATATTTTATAGTTTGTTTAAAACTTTATGAGGTATCTTTTGGGCCTATTACAGTTAATCCAGTAAATGCAAGGGCGTGCCCACGTGGCATGTTGGTTAGGTTTTTAACAAAAAAATAACGCTCAGCAGATTTTTTGCAATTTTCATATACAGGCTGATTTTTTTATCGTGTAACAACTTATAGGCAACTCATTATGCAGAAGCATGCATAATGCATGCGTTTGCATGAGTTGCCTACAAGTTGTTACATGATAAAAAAATCAGTCTGTATATTTTTTAATAAAGCAACTACAAGTGCAACTTTTTTGTTTCCTCAGTTGTTTTTGTATCTAGCTTCGTTTTCAAGAAAAAAAACCATATCTTTGCACGTCTCTGAACCTGTTAGACAAAAACTGAAATGCGTCGATATCTCAAAACCCCGTAGCTGATTTTAGTGAAACTTTGAAGGTTTGTTGGTGCTATTAGGGATCATGTTTTGGTGCATTTAGACTTAAACTTTAACACCCTGTTACTCCGAAACGAAGCGTTTTGGTCTCATATTTATTAGGACTTTTTTGTTTGTATTTTTAAACGCCCTGTATATACGAACACAAAAATGCATGTGCAGCTACACGATCGAACACATTCAGTAAAAATAAAAATAGGTGTATATCTATAGAGCAGTTCATTAGTTTTTTTACATTATGGTGGAAACATTACTGTCGGCGTTCAAACGATTCATCAAAAATTATTTGAATTGCAGTTACAACCATCCAATTCCATTTAACTGATTGAAATAAAGTACTGAATTAATCCATAAAATTTATGATCAAGAAGTATGTTATAGCAAGAACAATACCTACGACGAAAGTGAGTTGTGAAGATACGATATTCAATGTTTCTAATTTAAATGTTTTGGAAACTAACATTTCGCATGTGCTTAAGAACAACAGGAAATACAAATTATACGTTAGATCTGTCATTTATTATAATTTTCACACAATAATATTGTATTTTAGTTGTTACCATGACTGTTCTTGGAATAATAAAATATCTATAAACGTTCATTTTCTGACCTGCCAAACGTAACAAGACACTTTGTAAATGTAACAATTTATTATACAACCGCAAGCTACACTCAAGCTACCTGTTGCTTAGCTCAAATGTGGTTTAAAAATGACGATATGAATGACGCTAACCAGATAATAAACACTGTTGCTTTCCGTGTTCAATTTTAAATGCGGCCTTGGCCAGACAAGATAAGGGTCAATATAAAGGAGGGCATACACTGCTCCCCATATAAGCTGGGCTATAACATTTTATTTAGTTCTAAAATGAAATACGGGCTTCGTTTTCGGCAACGTTTATTTGTTATTCAAAAAGCTTATGTGTTCTGCTATTTCCTTTGACACAGTCGTCATATTATTTTGGATTGCAGCAGAATAAACTGTGTATTTATAGCTTAAGATGTAGTTACACTTTGCATATATTGTTTGAAAAATTGAAATAAACTTAAGTGATTTTGCGAGATACACGTGCCATAAAATGCTGAGTCATTGTATTTTGAATAAAGTAGGCCGTTCAGGATGTTTTATGACATATATTTATGTAATGTTTGCCGAAGTGGGGTATCAGTGATAACAGGTACGTTTTTACTAAATGTTTTGCAGTTATCAACTGCAGTTTTACAAGAGCGGAACATGACTGGCTAATCTTTTGAACCCTGTTAGGATCTCCAATTACCCAATTTGCAAATAGTGACGTAACCACTTTATAACGCGTATCATACAAACAGCTGCCGCAGAGGAGAGTAATTTATTGTCCTAAAATCACCTTTGTAACGGTTGCTCAGTTAGTGTTTATTTACTTACACATTAACATACATTTTAAAAGGTAAGAATTTCTGGTGTGAAATATTTGTACTATCGGTGCATCTGAAGGTTATATTTGTTTTTAATCACTTTTCAAGAGATGAATAAGAAAATTGATGGCTGGACCAGGCCAATTTCAGTGCCTTTCCCTTCGGTTTGGTGTCGGTTTAAAGGGCGCAGAGAAATAAACGGTGTCATTCCAAACTTTTGGATTCAAGATATTCCTGAGGACCAATTCGAAACTGTAGTACATTTTATGATTACTAAATTTGTGAAAGATGAACCAATTTGCCAGTTTTCCAGTAAGTATTCCAGTTTTATCTACAATATTAGTTTTGTTAAATATTCTTGGCACAGTAACTCTCTTGACAAGTCTAGAAGTTTGTAACGCTATTTTTATTCTCTGTGTATGTAGCTTGTTCCGTAAAGGTATCCTGTAAATTTAGAATTTTATTCAGACCTAATAGCGCCCGTAAGTATATACTAGTTTCCAGCCTTATGTTCAAAAGATGCAAGACATTTCAAGTTTATTTTTAGTATTAACACAAGAGTAACAACAGTAACAGAACAGAACTACAATGCAAACTAACAATTATGTTCGAGTATATCAGCAACAATTTTTTCGACAGTAAATTGAGAATGCATTCCCAAAATCCCGGTGCAACCATCTAGAACACCCTCCTTTATTAGATCTCCTCTTTTTGATATACATGCATATATTCAAAATTAAAACTGTTAGTTGATAAGATCAACTGTTTTATTTATTGACAGATTGTGAAAAATAGTCAATTTAAAATTAGAATTACAATTTTCGGTGCGTTTTCTAAGAGAGAATCTTGACCTTTTTCTAATTATTCTGAACGTCAAAATCATGTTGCCCGGACAATATGATCTTGATCAGTAACACGTGAAGCTGAAAGCATGATCTTGAAGTACATGTAAATTAGAAATAATTTTTCGTACGTGGTCATTTTTATCTTGTTTATATGAATGTGTATGCAAATAACGGGAGTTTATTTCAAGCAATTATATTTATATACACTGATCTGCATTAAATAAGGAAGCAGACCATTTGTTATATTAGCGGCTATTCTTCATAATATAGATTACATACGAAGGTCATTAATAATGGTAATGTATTTATAGATATTATAGGCTGTAGGTGAGACATACTGTTTTGAAAAACTCTATTTTGAAAAGTACGAGCCAAACTACCTTATTTACCGGTGAGAGAATTTGTTAAAAACATCAAGTTCAGGTTCAGTGTTCAGGACAAAACAAAATCTGCCCCAACATATTGACGAAGGAAAGATAAGTGATTTAGGAGAAAATAAATATTTGTTAAAAATGCGATCAGATAAATAATCGATTAGAGATAGGTTGAGAATTTCAAGATATGTAGATGTAAAAACAGGTCAGATGGTATTGAAAATGATATGGAAACATTTTGCTGGTTGGGCTTGAGTACCATTTCTTAAATCCTCGATCATACAGATTGTTTTGAAAAATAGTTATGGGTGACGAAACTTGAGTATATTAATTAATGCCAAATTAGAATAAATGATGTAGACCAGGGGTGGGGAACCTCTTTTAATGACGCTCCAATGGAAACTTGTGTGATGTAGACGAGGGCCATATTTAGGGGTTCAAAATGAAAGAACGTAAAAAATACAAAAAACAACTTATATCGATATTTATTATTTCAATATTTATTATTCATAGCAGTTGCGTCTAGTGGAGAATTTTGATAATAGAATACCTCACTACTTCCCGCGAGTGATACGTGAAGGCATAGAAATATACAAATATCCAAATAATATAAACAGGAAAGATGGTTTTAAGCTTAGTAAATCGTGGACTCCTGTGATACACGATCTAAAGCATTACAACCACTGTGCGTCACACGGCCACGCCCTACGGATTACGTTGCACTCGAACGACCAATCAGCGTTACGTCACTCAGCGCACCTGGCACAATGGACTATAAATAGTGTCACACCGACCTTCAGTTCTTAGTGCGACTTTCACTCTGCTGTTGCAAGCTGCAAGGTCTTGCAAAACGTTAGTGAATATGGATGCACAAACAGCAACCACGCCAAATTTGCATAAATATCCTCGTTCTCAAGGTACTCAAACAACACGAGCCACTAAAGAACATGGCCATCGCACGGTTTCTTGCTCGAATTCACAAGGTGCAAGACACATTAAGCCAGAGAACGCTGGGTGTTTATCCACAAATACTACGCGGTCTTAGCCGAAATTCTATGTTAAGAAGAATAATTAGAGTAACAGCGAAAGCCTCAAACAGTATATAAACAGTATATAGCTTACCACCCAACGTAAAATGCATTTTCTAGCCTCTAACAGACAAAGACCGATTCCGATATCACGAGCTTTAAATATTTCGCATATGGACTGCCAAAAGCTAACATAGTGAAACAATTTACAAGCTAATATAAGATGATAAACTGAATCGAACATCTTCATCTTATTTTTTCTTTAAATGATTTCGGTGAAAAAATGCATCTCCAATGTTTTGAATACAGAAATATATGGGTGATTGACGTATATTATTTCAGTATGTGCAACAATTCTAGTAAAGTATGAGAGTAATATGCCCCCGGGCGCGGCCTTGTTTCATCTGAACTGGATGAAGTTAGGGTAGGTGCAAGAATTGTAATCAGAAACTCTAAACGGGCTCGTTACTACAAGGATCAGGTTAGGCTGAGCTTGCTTGAGGCGGCTCCCACTGAATGTTAAAATATTATTATTTTTGGACCTACTTCTTGCCGCTCTACCTCTGCGAGTGCCGCTTTAATCTGACACCAATGCGTTCATGAAAGCAAGCAGTGTACAATTTACATTCATGAAATTAAAATTACTAGTGCTTTGTTTTAGTTTAAATTGAGGAAAACGATGCTAAATAACTACAAACATTTTCTGTCTATTCTAGAATGACTGATTTGTTATGGTAGAGCCATGGCTGCTTGAATCCTTTCAGAGAGGTGCCAATGATTCACAGCAAAGTGCCTAAAATTGTACGGAACGTGGCCGAAATAGAAAAATGCAATAATTACTTTAGTAGGTAGGCAACAAGTAGTACAATAGAAAATGACACAGTAGGTTATCCTTCAGATGGTCTTCTATACTGGCCGGTATGCATAGATGAAGGGCATTTGGAGATGTAGATTTAAATAAAAATCAATTTACTTCGCCACAAAAGAACATTAGATTAAAATTTTTGAGAATATCTTCGACAAAAAACGGGCAGTCGTTTCTATTTAATTTAAAAATGTTTAAAACTGTTATTTAACTGATTGAAATAACGGGTGTTCATAAACAGTCGTCATCCCAGTTGCTCTGAAAAACAAAATGTTATGTCTTTGATTAATTCGTGCAACACAATGAAACGTCATTGAGTACTGTCATAGCGCATTTTTTCTCAATTTTAATAGACATACGTTTCTGAAGTCAAAACCTACTGGGATGACGACTGTTTATGAACACCCGTTAGTTTTAATACGGTGACTATTTATTCTAAATTTATTTATTTATTGACTATTTGCAATCTGCAATCATTACAATAAGCATATTTGATGTATGGATGATGGTGACATGAATTGAACTGGGAGTTCAGCTAGCAGGTAGTGATGATGTCAAGTAATCCATTGTCACTAATACAATAGACTTAATTCTTTAATAGCTTTCATTTACTGTATTCCACAATTTGTTTTTAAACTGAAACATTCCAACATGATTATTCAACACCGCATAAATCACCATATAAGTCACCACTCATATAAACAAGAAATAATATTCAGAAATAAAACTAATTATTTAGAATATAAATGGTTTTTATTCTATGCAGATAGTAGAAGATGTTTGTCGGATAACAAAAAAAACTGATCTTCAGCAGGCTGTGGAAATTCAAACGTATGAATAATATGTTGGTAACACTGTAAGTCTATGTCAAATTCGAGGTTTATCATATGATATAATAAGAGAGCGAGGGCGTATTTTTTAACTTAAAAAAGAAGCTGTCATGCCTCAATCTATCAAATGCTTGACTGTCGTCATGAAAGACCGCTGTGCAGTACAGTTTCTCTTCGAAGGATTGTTTAATATAATCAATTGCTCGATGGACTTACTGTACTGATGAATGTTCTTGCGCAACTCCAAAGTGTTATTCTAAAATTAAATTTAAATATTCAATGACCTGTATGAGCCTTTTGGCAATCATCATGTATAGTACACGGCGATCAAAAGAAAATCGATGGCGGGAGCCCATAAAAAATATGACCATTGTATACATTGTACTTTATAAAGTTACATTTGAACTACAATTAACTGTCTTATTAGTTCATGTAACTTTAACGCAGTTTAATTAGTTACGAAATATGTTATTTAAACCAAATTTATAGATTACATTAATAGATATATTAAAATAATACGTGAATAAGTTAAACACGAACTACAAAAGAATTTAAATACTATCTCCAGTCACTATACCTTTACCTTTGGTGGTCGTCACCCGTGTAGAAGGGCATTCTTACCTAATTCAAGATGTTAGGCTAGCCACCTGCTTCGGCCGCGGCGGTATATAAAAACCACATCTAATAACAGGCTCTGACCTTACATTAAGAGGAAGAAGAAAAAAATCTGACAGTTTTATGTTAACAAAAAGCATGCTACAGCTTAGGCAAGTTTAATTGTTTTCAACGGCTCCCGAAATCAAGTTTATTTTTCATGTCTTTGACATTTTCCTAGTATAGATAAAAGGCTAATTGGGCTATACGAAGCCGTTTCGTTGGGCGGTTTTCTAGTTTTAGTATTAAAATTACTTGACCCACCTTCCACTGCACGGGGAAGTATCCTAATCGCCAAGCATGACTATGTTCTTGCAAGGAAGTTGTTTCAGAAATGTCTTGCTACTAAGTCAAAGCCAGAGGACTTTTGTAGGTTTAGATCATGTTTAACCGCTTCTTGGACTATCTTAACAGTGAGAAGCTTTGGAAATTGAGACATATGATACGGTACTTACAAAAATTTTTTCGTGTCAGATTCTTCTTCGCGTGTTATGGCTGAAAATAAAGGTTGAAGGATTTTTTCTAAGTGTTGAGTAACCACATTTGCTTTTTCAATGTCCGTTCTTGTCAAAGTGTTATTTACTGTACGCGTAGAAGGAATTGGTTCAATTGGGAGTTTTATTCTTTTAGTTACTGTCCACAGTGCGCAATTTGTATCTTCAGTAGGATTTAAATTTTCAAGGTACTCCTAAAAAAGCTCTTATTTTTCAGATGGTTAATAAGAATTTTGAGTTCAGTACAAGCTCTATTATAGCGCATTCTATAAGGCGGGTATCTAGTGTTTGGTTAAATTCTCCTTTGCCTTCTTTTTTAGTAATTTTCTTTTTAATGGTTAATTAACAACATTCTTTTTTCCTAATAAACCGAATTTTAGGAGTTCCTTCCCTAGCGGACTCTTGATTGATTTGAGCGAAATTCTATATCGCTGATTCTAATTCGTCGTTGGTGGTAATTGGTATTTTTATATTTCATTTGTTATCTACTAGATATATAACATGACTCCAATTTGTTCTGGCTCAAGTATTGTAGCACTTATTGTGTATATTCGCTAATTATTGGATTTTCTTTTTTTATTTAGTGCATACAGATGGGTAATTATGTCGACAAAAAAACGATAAATCGGACAACCACTCTTCATTGTTCAGTTCTGGTGCGGTACAGGTCTTTTTTTAAGTTCCATGAAGACCTGTTACGTTTAGATAGCTCTTTTACTATTTTTACAGCTCGGTGTGTGCGCTGTTTATATTTTTAATGTCGGCCTTTCTTGATTCGAATGTTGGCTTTTGTTTGAACACGTATTTTCTTCCTGTCGATCGCCGTGATGGTGATTTGATTGTAACGTCTTTGAAATTTCCCTGCGGCATACGGACTTACAGACTATGGTTGTTTTGGTTCGTGGCTCCCGCAGAAGTTGCGGATTGTTGTAGCCCGGACAGTTCTGTGGAGAATTTATTTCTCGCACCTAGTTGACGGATTTTATATGCAGGTCCTTTGGAAACTGTTTGGGCCGATTGTTATCTAAAGTATCCATGAGTATATTTTGGGGTTTCTCATAGGTTCAGCTTTAGCCGTGAAACGCCATCCTCGCGACCGAGCATGTCATTTGAACTTTGTGCAAATGATTAACCTTAGATCGATCAATAATTATTTAAAATTCGTACTAATGGTTACTCGCAGTTTGTACTATTAATTATCTGATATTTGTACTGAATTCCACCGAATTAGGAAAAATTATACTTACTGTGATATTAGCATTTTGGCGTTATAATTTGTTACTGCTATCTGTGCGTGATTTGAGCTTTTCTTTCAGGAAATTATGTGCTATTTGAGTTTACGAATTTTCAGTTGAAGGTCTGGATAGACTTGTCGTTAATTGGTAAACATTTGTTGGCGCCCTTTTGGCTTTTAATTATTTGTGAGTACTTAAAGAGCTGCACGCCGTCTTCCTGACCTAGCCGACCGGCAATTGTACCCAAGTAGTCATAAAGTTTGTTTTGTTTGAGAGATTTAACCGACGAACCGTTTGTATGCTAACAGACCTTCACATCGTCCTTTCAATTCGAAACACCTTTTTATCATGGCGCCTTTCGACAGCCATGAAACTTCGCAATAGCATGCCACATCTGCATATTCGAATTCGAAACGTGTTCAAGAAGTTTCAAGAGTTCTCGATGGCCAAGCATGGATCTGAATTTAATTTAATTTATGCACTTATCAACAACTGTTATTACATTTTCCATATTCACAATTTTGGTGAATTGTTCACTGGAAAAAAAATTCCTTCTACTTACTTTCGCCCATATCATTTTTGGAATATGCTAAAACGCCTTTGTTCTGTGCAACCATCGATTTGGTTCCATCAGTGGATAACCCGGAAAAATTATGGTAGCCAAGATGGAACTGTTGAATTACTTCCTTTAGTTTATTAAACATGTCGCTATTTGTCGTTCTTAAGTTGCGTGAGAGATAACATTTTTTCGGATATATTGAAATTTTCATCAATTTCTCAAATAAAAATTGATAGTTTAAGAGTATCTGTGACATCTATACTCTCATCGAACGCTAAGAAAAACAATTAAAACAAATAATTTTTTGTACTTCAACTCGTCCTGTAATTGTTCTTCACGACATACTTATATTCTCGATTTTTTTAATCTCCAGGCCATATTCATTCTAATGCAGCCAGGATAGATTTCATAATAACTTCCCCGTTTGGTGTATACAGTTGAAACATTTCCTCAAAGAACTGCGTGCACGTGCATCATCATAGACTGAATATTGTCATCATGCATGCATACAATTTTATCCATAGGGATTATAAGCGATGCGTATTTTTTTGAGACACGTCATTTTTAATAAAAACAAATAAACGGACGAACAAAAAAAGTAATGCACAATTAGTTAGAAAGGATAGTGACGATAATTTTGAGGACAGTGAATGCATCCTGATTATTTACTGCATGCAAGAAAGAAAGGTTGAAATTAAATTTGCTTTTTCATAACATCTGTTTAATTTAGAAGATACAAAAGAATCCGCAAGTTGTTCAATATTTTGATGTTGATTTGCACTTGAGAGCCTACTGACTTTATTGTCTGAGAAATTCTGAAGAAAAATCTTCGGGTAGGCAATTTTGGAAGAGCATACTATATGAAATTTTAGTTGGTAGTTAAGCGAGATCCTCTTCCATCTTCATATGAGCTGTGAATCTAGTTACCGAAACGGACTAAAGCTTTAGCTATGATTGCAGTTTTTTAAATTTTTGTATTGCGATTAAATAAATTTAATTCGAAATGTGTAGTTACTACTGATTTGTTTCAGATATCTCAAATGATGCTAAATCGATGGAGGAAATAACAGAAATGTGGAGAAGTATACTAAAAGACAAGCTTGGATTAATTTGCTATATGGAAAATTCTGACCCAGAAGGGAAACCCATCATTGCTGCAATGAATTGTACTCACATCAAATGCAAATCCGAAAAGTTTTCTAAGGTAATGAGATAGATTGTACACTCATAAATACAACAACAATAACTATTATCATAAAAATTCAGCCAAATGGAAAAAGTATGTCCATGATAATGGACACGTTGAATTATTTGTCACAAATCAAAGACGAATTTAAGGCTCTTCAACATGACGTACTTCTGAACGCCATGGGATTGTATGTATTACCCGAATTCAGAGGACAAGGTCTCGGACTGGAGTTGCTTAAAGCAAGGTCGGTTAGCAAACATTCACAAAGTATATCTTTTAAGATGTTAATTTGAATATTTTCATATTTTAGAGAACCTATGTGTAGGGCTTTGGGTATAAACGCTACTATAACTCTTTTTACAGCGACAGCTTCCCAAATTTTAGCTGCTAGAGCAGGTTACCAGGAGTTGTCATCGGTTTCTTACGCCGATTTGGAGAAGACAAACCCGAAGTTAAGGTATCCTGGTGTTCAAAATCATACTACACATTTAAAGTACATGTATAAAGTGTATTAGATGATTTTCCGCCTTTAGGATAGTTAGTATATTATTTAAACAGAATTGATTTGTATTTCAACGTGTTTTGAAAAATGACTATAGAGAAAGTAAGTCGTTTTGAATAAGGGTCTTTGTAATATTGTATTTTTATTTAGAATAATGGTATAACTAAATAAAACAGATATATTAGAACTAATACATTTTAAAGTATTGGTTCAAAGTGATATATGTCAATCAAAATATATCCTCCCCTTAACAAGTTTCTATGCGCGTTTTCCAACATTTGAGATGTTATATCTTGGCAGATCCAGAAACTACAATTAATGAATCACATAGTTTGTAATGCAAATAGTTTTCTATAATATATCGTTGTGATTACTACATAATGTGATGCATTGGCAATCCATTTATTTTGATATATTCTTTGGGAAAATGATTTTTTTGTAACATGTCTTGAATAATACCCTCGGCTCTAAAGGAAATTTGACGTATTTTCAGAATAATAGTGACACGGTCATGTCTTTCACTTCAAGCCATTTATTTGCCATACTTTTGTATTTTATAGTGTTCTTTGTAAGTCGTATTACCAAGCTTAGTAAGATTCTTGTATAAATTTATATTTTATCATAGTTACATAATTATTCAAACACTATGCAAAATAACATCAAGTCTCTTTTCTTGCGAGTCATGATTTCTTACTACCACCCTAATGGTACTTAATTTGCAACTAATCTATAACTGCCCCTATATCGTGTCGAACGGCCGTTGTCTTCCACCACTTTTACTTAAGCTGCAGGTAGATTGCAGCACAGGGAGCATTGTAATAATATGTGCTAAACTCAGATGCCTAATTGCTCAATTGCTGAAATAATTTTGGTCAATGCTGCAATTGAGCAAATTAATTCGGCAATTGGATGAACTTACGTTTTGCGCAGTTTCCGAACTGACCATTTCATTTTGGCAATTGAGCGAACTGGACATCTGAATCTAACATACATAAAATACTGCATTTGCCTGGGGGGTATATTCATTGTAGTATACTAGCTCCGAAGTACTTTATCGCGATTCTTTCTAATATACACGTGGTTTCTTCTGCTTCTTGCTCCAAAAAGCTACCACGTCGGCACCCCATATACGGGGACTTTAAGGGGCCAATCCTAAGGCACTAAGAAACATTTCTGTACAAAAATCAGCACTACATTATTTTTTCTGAGGTTTCCCTTAAAATGTGTCTAATATGCTTGAAATGTAGCGTACAGTAATATTTCATAATCGGTTGATCATCGATTGTTGGAAGTGCGCAAGAGTGATCGTCGAACTAAATAAAGGGTGAGTTTTTTTAAAGCGCACTGATTTATGATTTATGTAAACAAGAATAAAATATTTACTTTATATAATACAGAAATAACACAACTTTAAGTTTTAAATAATTAAATTTTGAAACAGATATCTTGTTAATGCCCTCCTCCCCTCTCCCTTCGAGTTGAAACAGAGCGATCATGTTTGACTATATCCCAATTTTCTGCAATTTGGTCCGCATTTCTCACGCGGGCTTTCCGAATTCTTCTCCGATTTTCTACTGAACCTTCTTGTGTGAATGGATGTACTCATCTTCGTATTGATTAAGATTTAGAGGATGGAGCAATAACTCGATTACAGAATCATTTGAAATCTCATTGAGTTTGTGTAATTGACTTATTCTTAAAAAATAATTCATGGGTTCTAAGACGGTTACTTTGAGGCCACCTCCCCATTACAAAGAAAATATTGACACTTAAACTAGCTTAAATACATACCTGTGTTAGTGTTTGTGTATTTGTTTTGCCCTAGCAGTCTGACAAAATAGGTGCATTTAAAAAAATCACCTGTTACTTCACCAAAAGCTCGCTCATCGACAATTCCCGCAACATCATCCGCTTCAAGATATAAGTAGCTTCTGAGCTTCATCCATAATCGACTGGAGAGGTCGCAAGTTGTTTTCCTTTACCAGAACTATGTCTCCATCCTCAATTGCGGCTTCTTGGCAATGGTTACAATTGTTTTTACCAGAGAGGTGCTGTAGAAACCTTCTGGAGCAAATTGCCCAAAAATCTTAGTTGGCTTAAACGTGCTTATGAGGTTAGATGTTGTTCTCTGGGGGATTTAAAACGGACACTGATTGTACTAGCACCGTGTTTAATTATTTTTCCAAAGGCGATGTTTGAAGTATTTCTTTTTAACCCCAAATGCCTCAAAAGGGAAAAGATTTGGACGGAATAAACGCATATTGTTTAATTTGACTTGAATTCACTATTTGCGAGGAGTTATAGTGAATGCCACATACATCATTTAAAATTGAAACTCGCTAACCAGGAAATTCAAGTATCCCATTACTGAATAAATAAGGTGATATGATTAATCCTAATGGAACTCTTCGCAGTCCTTCAGTGACTGGGGTGGATCTTTAAGCCAAAATATTTATTGCTTGCATATATGCCTTATATAAGGGGAAAACATATTTCGATGTGAGAAAATGAATTAAAGAAGCGGACATGTCAGGTTGTTCCACCAGTCTTCTCTGCAAAATGTTGCTCTAGATGTCTTAGATGGCTTGTTATAAGCAGCACAACCCGACATTTGATTTTAATGATCTCGAAAACCGCATGAGGGATAAAGTAATTGTACTGGAATCTGTCTGGCTTTATTAAAAGTCCGAACGGATTGGTGTCCGTAATGACCCCTATCTATTTGTAATCGTTTTTTGAAGTTGAAAAACGTTTCTGATTGATGCACTTGGACTTTTAACAAGAGGTTCTAAACAGGAGCCGAATAATAAACCATTCGCTATCGTTCCGCGTCACGTGATTGACACCATCCTGTTCGCAATGGTTGTACATATTATTATGGGGGATAATAGTACAAAGTACAAAGTAAAACTCGACATTTTCCCCTAATACCATCAGCGCCCATCATATTAGGAGGGCTGTACTTAGAATAATAGTATTGTTACTATTTTCGAATACACAAATCGATGTACCTAGCACATCGTGCTTACATAGCTTTTGGCCAGACGTGGTAACTAAGTATGCGTTATTCAGTGGATATATACGTTTACTGTTATAGAAACCACGATAATTAAATTTCAATGAAAAAGCTTTCTATAAGAAGCTGTACAGCACATAAACCCTAAGAATCTTCATTAAAAAGTAAAAAAAATGACAGCACACTGCAACACTTGCACTATGAAAATAAAATAAACCTACGGTTCTATTTCAACGTCGTTAAGTAAATATTTAACGTGGGTTCGCCAAAGTACTCGTATGTCAGGTAAAATATTACTTAAAAACAAATAGAAAATGTCTACCTTATTCTCCCTCATTGTTACATGCATGCTGCTGCAGCAATAGCGAGTTAATTTGTAGCAACGTAATGGCCATTTGTGAGGATCGAAAAAAGCGAAGCCCACGATCATCTTCTTTGCAAGACTATGAAACTGAGGTTAGCAAACTTTTGGGAATAAATAACTGATTTTCAGTCGCTTAGGGCGCATATCAGCATCAGGCAAGGTCTCTGGAATTTGTGGTTTACCAATATCTGCTCACTTTTGCTTATTCTATTTTTAGGTTATCATCGAACCACCTCGTTTTATTGACTCGCCTCTCCCCATGAATGTACACGAAGATTTACTAAGGAGTTCCCACTCAGTCGGGCGGTTTCGTAGAACTGCCATGTTGTAGAATTATCATCAGCTGCTATGTTCCTATTTAGAATGAAGTGCCCGAACTTTACCTTTACTTTACTATTTACTTAGTCAACCAACTGTGGAATTAAACACTGAATAACTTCAATAGACATATATACTTTCTGGTTATACAGAAACTGTCACTTCTCAGGTATTTAACAAAAGACAAATATTTTTTATAACTGGCAAATGTTACTCGCTGTTTTTGGTTGATTGGAACAATAAAATTATACAGCTTACACAGCAAGAGCAAAATCACATTAGGATGACAATTTTATAATGACACCTTTACTTTACTATTTACTTAGTCAACCAACTGTGGAATTAAACACTGAATAACTTCAATAGACATATATACTTTCTGGTTATACAGAAACTGTCACTTCTCAGGTATTTAACAAAAGACAAATATTTTTTATAACTGGCAAATGTTACTCGCTGTTTTTGGTTGATTGGAACAATAAAATTATACAGCTTACACAGCAAGAGCAAAATCACATTAGGATGACAATTTTATAATGACACAGTTTTTTGTTTATAAGAAGGATACTTTATTGGTCAAGCAAGAACTGGTCTGACTGAGTTTAACCAGTTTAACCAATGAGAGACTAATAGCAAACTCAAAAACGAAATAAAAATCAATGTTTACTAAAAACTAATTTAATTGTTATTTAATGAAAAACTAAATTCTACCATCACTTTGCTTGCGTAATGGCAAACGTTTTGATGTGACACTTGGTAGAAGTCCAAAAATGTTATCATTCCTTCCTTCACCACACATTTATGATGAAATCAATTTAAACTACTTTAATAATAAATCCATTTTAGTTGCTAGCTTTCTGCAATTTTATATCAGATTCCCATATAAACTGCATTATTTGTAATCATTCATAGGTATGACATCTAAAATTCTTGTCAGAAAACTTTTTGTATGTTTAAACTGACATTATATTCGGCTTGTACGCCTCAAGTTACCTATTTATGCATCTTTTCTTTTACTTGCAACACATTTATAACATGAATTTTAACGATAGTCTATTTTAGGTGGTGCAGTTTTGTGCTCAGGTAATTATGACAAACCGTACAATTCCGATTGGATTTGGTGAGAAACTCAAATCACTTATAATAATGCAGAAAACTAAAAGCCGTGTTTACACAACTAAAAGTACCACGGTTGCATTCGACCATTTCTATTTTCGGGTTTTTGTAAACAAACTTTCCAGTACCTTTAATAGCGATATTATCACAGAAAACAATTATTTATTATGCCTATTTCTTGTGTTTTTTAAAACTATGCAGGCAGCTTCAAACGGATGTCAAATTTCTTTAATAGCCATATCTCGTCATTGAATGCTGCCAAACACTCAAACAAAGAGCCTTGCGTTTTAACATAGTGTAAATGCGACTCCAATGCTTACGCTACATAACCTAACCTTCGGTGCAACTGTGAGCTAAGTGTTGTTTTATTATAATTAATAGAAAAGATGATGTGCTTCGCCACCGATTGCAAACATTATAATGAAAAACATACGTGCAAGTTTTTTACGTTCCCAAAAGAACCTAATCAGCGGCGACGGTGGAAAAAATTAATTAGGTAAGAATAAGGTTATGTTATTGCTTTTGTTTAATAAGGGCGTTTTAAGAAAACTAATATCTATTTTATATTTTTAGGAGACCAAATGCCGTCGAAAAGAATGACACAAGCAGCAGTGTCGTAACCAAAGCTGAAAACATGCTATTGAAGCAGCCGTGAACACAAGAATGGTATTAGATTGCACCGAAATCTGGCAAGTGTGTGGCGCACTAACCAATTTCCACTAATAAAAGGTATTAGGGCGTTTTAAGAAAACTAATATCTATTTTATATTTTTAGGAGAGCAAATGCCGTCCAAAAGAATGGGTGCGTTCAGCCGGCGTAGCGCTGATTTAGCGCTCGCTTTTTACTAAGTTCAAGCAGCTGCGAGCGGCTGAACGGTATTTGGGTTAGCAATCGCTGTGTTTACTAACAAACGTCAGTTTTGAGCGCGTCAACAGAATGGAGCAAATTGATCACTTAATACTCGAATTTGCTGCAGATGATGTGATGGAAATTAATCCATTAGTGCAATTAATGCCGTTGTTAGAAAATAACGGAAACTTATTGCAGTTGATTGATTTGGATGCAGAAAAGAATAATGAGGCTGTTCATAATGTCAACTACTTTGAGGAAGTGGTACCACGTTATTCACCGCAGGAGTTTTGTGAACATTTTAGAATGTCCAGAAATGTTATAGAGGTATCTATCTAGCAATATTAGTACAATTTTGCTTACTTAAAAAATACAGTGCAACTGTATTAATTTGTATATATGAAATGCATGTAATTAGGTATTTATAAACATTTTACAATTATTTGTTTATTTCAGATGGTTGTGGTGGACATAGGCAATAGAGTAGACATCGAAGGCAGAATCGATCTTGGAAAAAAGACTCTGTTTACCATATGGATGTTGGCTAAACCGGAATCGTATTTGCATGCTGCGATCGGTTTGGAATGTCGAAAGGCACCGGTCATCTAATTTTTTATCAAATTTGCAATATTTTGTTGCAAATGATGCCACAAGAAATACGATGGCCTACTAACGAGCAGGCGATTAAGACAGCCAACACATTTCATGCACGAACAGGCTTTCCTGGAATTGTGGGGGCTATAGACGGTTGCCACATCCCTATAAAAGCCCCAGCTCATAACGCCGTTGATTCCTTGGTGATAGTGCATATCCATTAATGAAAAATGTAATGGTGCCATTTAGGGATACAGGCCATTTGACACCGATGCAAAATAATTTTAATACGAGATTAAGTACAGCCCGAAGCAAAATAGAGCAAGCGTTTGGACGGCTAAAGGGAAAATTCCGAAGGCTGAAATACCTCGATATGAATATTGAAAATGTTACAACAGTCGTCACCGCAACTTGTGTTCTACACAACTATATAATACGTAGGGAAGGACTGCAAAATGTTGATTTAAACATTGAAGAAAATAATGCCAATGAGGATGGACCTCATGAAGAATTTTTCGATGACGTAAATATTGGGGTCCAAAAACGAAACAAAATAATGCAGCAAATTTTCTAAAAGTGGCAAATATTTAAATGTACGATAAATTGTAAATATGTATATATACAGTATGTCCCCGGATTGAGTTTACAATAGGTATGATTGACCAAAAATTTTCGAATTGGAATTTCATATTTTGGGATTCCGCCCTGCTTGGTGTGAAACGAATTTTAAGAATATTTTCAGTTTTTGAAAAACAAGTAGGCCTTGACAAGGAAGCGAAAAATATTTTATTTTTAGGTAAACTACCCTTTTTGTTTATGATACGGCAAAATTTAATTAAGAAAAGTTGTTGACAATGATAAATTATGACCCTATACCAAATTTCAGAACGATCTGTCGACTTATAAATCACTGTTATTTTTTAGAAAATTGTATTTTATTGTCAGGTAAACTACCCTTTTTGTTCATGATACGGCAAAATTGTATTAAGAAAAGTTGTTTACAATGAGAAATTATGATCCTATACAAAATTTTAGAAAGATCTTGCGACTTAGATTAAACCGTTATTTTTTAGATTAAACAAATTGCATTTATTAAAAATGACGGTTTAATCTAAGTCGACAGAGCTTTCTGAAATTTGTTATAAGGCCATAATTTATGATTATAAACAACTTTTCTTAATACAATTTTTCCGTATCATGAACAAAAAGGGTAGTTTACCTGACAATAAAATACAATTTTCTAAAAACTAACAGTTTTTTATAAGTCGACAGATCGTTCTGAAATTTGGTATAGGGTCATAATTTATTATTATCAACAACTTTTCTTGATTAAATTTTGCCGTATCATGAACAAAAAGGGTAGTTTACCTGAAAATAAAATATTTTTTATTATAACTGCATCAAAATCGCCATTTAAAGCACGCCTGAGCTTGCGAATACAGGCGATTAAAGCTCGCCGAGTTTTAAAGGTTGTCAAGGAAACGACTGAATGCAACAACGGGCATGGACGCGACAAAAACGTAAATAATTCTCGTAACTATAGTAGCAATATTATTATGCCCTCTCGATTTATCACGACAAAAATTATTTCTAAGTTTTTAGTGCGTAATTTATTTCCAGTATTGGAGGTATAATAAAAAATAGCGTAAAGTATTCGTGGATAACTGGTCTTTAAAACACTTGCTCTATTTCGAGCACTCCGGCTACGCCGTCATGCTCGAAAACTCGCGCGTGTTTTAAAGACCTTGTTATCCACTCATACTTTAATATACTATTTCGCTTCCTTGCCAAGGCCTACTTGTTTTTCAAAAACTGAAAATATTCTTAAAATTCGTTTCACACCAAGCAGGGCGGAATCCCAAAATATGAAATTTCAATTCCAAAATTTTTGGTCAATCATACCTATTGTAAACTCAATCCGGGGACATACTGTATACAGGCTGATTTTTTTATCATGTAACAACTTATAGGCAACCCATTATGCAGAAGTATACATAATGCATGCTTCTGCATAATGGGTTGCCTACAAGTTGTTACACGATAAAAAAAATCAGCCTGTATATATATATGTAGTTGATATTTTGTAAATATATTTTATAAAATTAGCATGTTTTTGTTGTGTAAGTGTAAACATAGTCAAAGGGTCATTCATGCAGCAGCAGAATTACAAAACAATTAGGCATCCTTTTTAGATATCTTCTCTCGGCATTTTAATTAACAACTTTGAAAAGGGTTACATACAGGGTCCGGCAAACGGCAAGATTTCGTAAATACTTTTATTGTTGAAAAATTATTTTTTGTATAATTATTAATACATTAATGGGAAATAAAAGAGTAGCCATTTGATTTACAATGTTAAAAAAAATTTTTTTTGAATACTACTGCCAAATGTCCTCCGTTGACATTAAATTTATGCATTCTTGGAGTCGAGCCTGAAAGTTTTGCATCACTCTTCGCAGCATATCAACAGGTATTGCTGCAATCTCGTCACGAATTCGTTGTTTGAGGGTCGGGATTGACCTGGGTGGATCAGTTGCAAACACTTTTGTTTTTAGGTAACCCCACGAAGAGTGATGCAAAACTTTCAGGCTCGACTCCCAAGAATGCATAAATGTCAACGGAGGACATTTGGCAGATGTAGTATTCAAAAAAAATTTTTTTTAACATTGTAAATCAAATGGCTACTCTTTTATTTCCCATTAATGTATTCATAATTATAAAAAAAATAATTTTGCAACAATAAAATTATATACGAAATCTTCCCGTTTCATTGCCGGACCCTGTAGAATGCAATAAATGCTAAAACACCAGATCAAAAACCATCAAAATACTACGGTGAATATTGTTACGCCATGCCATGTGTAAATGCGTTTATTTTAAAATGCAATATATGAACCGTAATTTTATTGAAAAAGAAGCATGAGAAAGAACAGGGCATGTAATAACCCACATACTTGCTGTAAACTGAAGTCTTTCTACTATTTGATCAACAGAATTCCTTCCCCCGTACAATATATTATGTTTTTACATACTCAGTAACGTTTCCATATTGCATTTTAAAATAAACGCATTTACACATATTGCGCGATATAATAAACTCCCTGTATAATAAAAAATCAGACTATACACCGATGTCAAAATATATTTATTACAAAACTTCTTACTCATTACAATATTAAGTGAATCAAATAAAAAAATATATACATTTAAATATAATTATACATAAAATAATGATACAATTTTAAAACTAATTATTTTTATTATTTGTATTTTTAACTAACTCTAACAGTTGTCGCAAAATATCATTTCGCTCCTTTTGCGTTTGGAGTTGCTCCTTGTACACATTTTTAATTTCTTGCAGCTCTCTAATTTTCTGCTCTTCGGAGAGCAGCATTTGCTTTCGAAATTCTTCTAACTCTCTATTTTTACGTTTGGTACCTCGAGTATCACTGGCAGCAGTATTCAAACTGAGAATTCTAGACGGTGTGGATGACAGGCTTAATAACGATTCCACTGGTGGAGTTGGTGATGAAGAATTCGATGTTGAAGAGGCAAGGGATGATGAATTTGAAGGTATTGGGGGTGGCAAAGCTGACGAAGAGGGTGCAGGTATATATGCTGGGATTAAGGACGACTGAGTAGATGTAGAGGGCTGGTTTAGCACAGATAAGGGAAGCTTAGGTTGTGGAATGGACGATATTAAGTGTGGAGGATTAATGGTGGCATCAGTATGAAGCAGGTCATCCATCACGTCGAAATATTCCCAAGTTTGTCTACCTCTGCCAGTTTTTCTTTTGGTATCTTTTATTCCTTTATAAGTGCTCTTCAAATTTCTAAATTTTCTGTCACACATGTCCGGTGTCACATGGTAACAATTTTTTTTCATATTTTCGGCAATTCTCCCCCACAACAGACTATTTTTCATTTTGGGGTTTCTGAAGTTGCAGCATTCTGAGCGGTAGTGCTCAATCAACAACATGGTCGATTTCTGTGACCAAACAAACCGCTCGGCAGCTGAATCGTCTGCAGGCTCATCTGTTCTTTCCGGTACCATGCGTTGCTGCATAATTTGATTTATAACATCATTCTTGATCGTCTCGTCGATAAGAAAAATAAAATCTTAGACTTAATTTAATCAACAGTAGGTAGTTTCAAAAGATTCAATGGAAATGTAACTTAGTTCGAACGAAATTATAGTAATATTAAGAAGCAATACATACCATCAAAAATAGCTTGTACCATATGTGATGGGACTTCCGCCGCTACAGTTTCTCCGTTAACATTAAACTGCAGCAGGGTCGTTTCAGAAACCATGATTTTCACGCCTTTCTAGGTTATATTTACAAATTAGCCCAAACACCGTGTTCTGCTGAGTGGTCAAGAGGAAATGAAGCGACAATGGAGCGAAAATAAATTCGCTCCCAAAAATGGCGACTGCTGCAGAAGCGAAACCGAAACGCTGTCGGTCAGCGAAGCGTTCAACGCAGTCGCTACCTCAGCGCTATGCCGGCTGAACGCACCCAATGACACAAGCCGCAGTGTCTTAACCGAAGCTGAAAACATGCTATTGAAGCAGCCGTTTGGACATTGCTACAAAGAAATTAGAGAAGCTGGAAATGTCTTTCAGCTTTACGCATATCGAAAATCAAGACGATTTAATTGTCTTATATACTGGACTACCCAACCAAGAAATGTTTTTATCGCTTTTCAATTTGTTGGAAAATATTGATAGAAATTATTATTTAGAATGGAACGTGTAACGTATTTCTGCCATCAATCAATTATTTTTAACGTTATATAAGCTGCGCCAGAATCCCCCACGTAAAGATTTAGCTCAGCGATTCAACTGTAGCTCTGCAACAGTTACTAATATTTTTTTAACTTGGTTAAATTTGTTACACAAAGTAATATTTTCCAGTATAATGTCATCTGTACCATCTGTTTAAGATAATCAAGCGTGTTTACCTAATTGTTTTGCTTTCTTTCCGAACACAAGAATGGTATTAGATTGCACCGAAATCTGGCAAGTGTGTGGCGCACTAACCAATTTCGACTAATAAAGGAAGTTGAAACATATTTTGAAGGCGAACAGTAAAAATAGAAATAAGAGTGTTAATTAACAACTGCTTATTTATTTAAATAAGACATTTTTTCCTTATTGTATAGTTGTACATTACTATACGTTAGTTTAAGTTCACTGAAATATTCGTTTTGTTAATTACAGAACTTAACAAGTTAATAAATAAAAGTATTTACAAAAATATTGCTCTAACTGCTATCTAATAAAAAATTTCTTATTAATAGTACAGCAATATCACGAATACAAACTGCGCACATCATCAAATATTTAGTTATTAATTTAAAGTTACCGTTTGATTCCGTGATTTACCTATAGTTACAATAAATACGATTAACTATAGGTAGATCACGGAACCAAACGGTAACTTTAAATTAATAACTAAATATTTGATGACGTGCACAGTTTGTTTCCGTGATTTTACTATATGTATATTGCTTCCTGCGCTGGGATGAGCTCCATATACAGCTGAGCGCTGCGTTAGTCAGCCGAGGTGCGAAGCACTGCGGTCAGCTAAAAGCACGAAGCTGGAATAAGCCTTCCCACGAGGTATGTATGCTATTTTACTCACAACATAGTTACACATTTATTTAATTTTGACATTTACTAGAGATGGAAGGAATTTTGTATGATAACAATTCTTCAAAATTTGTATATTTTCTGCCCATTCTTTTTTTTTTGTAGCTGGAGTTATTGCGACGACTTGAGGAGTCCAGATAACTAGATAGCATTTCTTTTATGTATAACAAGTGCAATGCACCCTGTATTTGGTGAAAATATTCATGGTTTTCATTTACCACAAACTGTTGCAGTACCTTATCGTAAGAACAAATATAGCCTTTATCATGTGATTCCATCAAGTTGGAATTGCGATATTTAAATGGACATTTAACTTCCACAAGCTCTTCCTACAAGGCCATCTGGGATGGCCCCAAGGTATCCAAACTGATGGAGCCATAGTCCAGCAGATGTCACAGAAAGTCCAGTTGCTGCCCCAAATGTTTCAATTGCATTATTTTCATGTTCTCGCCCCTCACCGAATGGCCTTTACTCCATCTAAGTTATATGTTCCTGCATAATAACAGAACTTTATGAAAAATGTGAAAAATATTTTGCAAAGCAAACCTGTTAGTTTTTTGAAAAGCGATGCAGAGTAACGATTTCTTTTGCAAGCTGCCAGCACCGTACCGAACGAACTGGATGTTAAACGAAACCTGCGAATAATTAACCACAAGGGATTTTTTTACTGCCCTATGGTTTTCTCAAATATAGTTATTACTTGGTCAGGAGAAACATTCACTTTTTGTTCAAAATAACTAATTTTTTCAGATATATTTTGATATTCTGCAGAGAAAATTATATAACTAATCTGTGGAACAATATTATCTTCCTGTGCAGTAAGTCTGGGTGCTAGAAGCCAACTGAATCCTACCAGCCCTCCAAACGAAGCCAATTTTTCTCTAAGCGTTTCGATCACTTTCTTGGTAACACTTCTCTTTGAAGCTCGATATTCCTTAGACGGCAAAAACAATTCATCGATAGTTCTCAAGTTTTCATCAAGTGCTTTAGATTGTTTAGGCACTGACCAGCTACATGACTGGTCCGCAACTGATATATTATAATGGGCAAATAGTGCCAGTGCAGCAACATGGTGACATGAAACTTTTCCACGAGGACATGTGCAAGAAGTTGAGGTTATGTTTTTGTCTTCATCGAGGAAGATCTACAAAGTAAAAATATATACTTAGTATTCGTTACTGCTTAGAATCCATCTGAAGCAGCAATCAGTATTTTAAATAATTATACTTTTTAAGCTAAAATTTATCTTACCTCAACATATGCTCTTTGGTATCGCTTATCTTTCATGCTTGCGTGTACTGTACCATTTACCATTTAATACTGAACAGAAAAAGAAGACACTATTCAATTCAGCAGTATTGGCCGTATCCAATATGAAAGAAAGTTGCCCGGAGGCTATCCAAGAATGTCCATAAAACGCTCTCCAGAGGCGAGCGTTCCCTTTCCAGAAACTTTCCATTTGAAAATATATTTTTTTGGAACTTTTCCTTATTGCCATTCTCTAGCGTGGTTTTAAAACTTTCTTTAGTGCAACAAAAGTTATTAAATTCGTCCTAGATTTTAAATGCGGCATTTGCCGCGGGTTTCAGCTAGTCGTAAATAATTCAAGAAAGTCATGTTAATATAAGAAGATTTTACATTATTAGCTATATTTTATTTAGTACTATAGGATAATCACAACTAACATCTTACAGCTAAATTAGCTTTATTAAGCGAAATTATTAATATTACTAATAAAATATGATCTTTTTCGACTGAATGGTTGGAGTCACATAACCTCACTTATTGTTAATTTTAATTTTTTGGTAGTTTCTCTTTGAAATCTTAATTAAGCACATCAGTTGTAAAGGCATTTTCAAATTTTCAAACTTTTCCAGTTACTAAGTACAAATGTACTTAGCAAGACCACTCAAAGCTGCCTAGAAACCACGAGAAAACATTCTCAGAAAGCAAATCCAAGGTCGGAGAGTTTTTGATAGCTTAAAATAATGTTATTGATAATTAGAATATCAAAAATGTGCTCATTTTGTCGGTTACATACAAAAATAATAATCTATCACCCATTTTTAGTATAAAATCAATTTTAAAGTGCACATATTGGACTCTATCCACAGGAGTATATATTTCGTTTGGGTTGTAAACCCGATCTCCTGGCAATCACATAGGGAACTGTGAGCTTAAATGCAACAGATTAGGTAGATTAACACGACTATGATGACGACGGTAACAAATTTAGCATGTAATAGCGAAACATGTAAATAAAAAGGATTAGCCTGTTTTAAGCAATTGACACAACGATTTTGCAGTTTAAATAAGTTAATATCGTTTATCGACAGCAGTTTTTGAAATTTGCGAGCACTTTAAACCAGTAAGCTGTCTCTCATAAAATTTGAAATTGACATTTGTTTGCAAATAATTTTTCCTTAGTAGCTTTTTACTACGGCTCAGTGTTTCACAGTTGGAGAGCAGCTTATAATAATATAATTGGTCAGTCGGCGTGACATCGAGGAAAATTTTGAAGTTTTGCAAACATTGGATTATTATCTTTTCGCGTTCTGTCTTCATTTTAATTATATTTGCGACATGGTGGTACAACAAATAAATAGGACAGATTGAAGAAAGGGGAATACATAGGAATACAATGGAAATTGCGTTGAGTGTCTTTTGTGGGCGCACGACGTTGCTGAATTTGCGACTTTCGATGACGATTTTTCATAGTGGTTTCCTTCAGTCTAGAGAGATATTTATCACAAAAAAAGAAGAGGACAAGCAGTGATCCAGGCAGCATCGACAAAAGATAAAGAAATTTAAATGATGGCAGCGTGGGCAACAGAAATGGTTAAACAAGGAAGAAACGGATGCACAGATCCTACAAAGGTAGGAGAAGTGGCTATAGAATGCTTTGAGTACAATTTAACAACGATTTTAAACAAGACCGGCAGAAATGAATAACAAAATCTATATTTCCTATAAGTAAAGAACTGGAGGCTAAGAGGGCAGAGTATCAGGAGGAGTTAGTGAGAAGACTAATGGTAACGGTACTAGAAGATATGAACATAGATCAACTTAATGTGAAAATTATATCCAGCATTCAGTTATTGACGAGAAAAGTATGTTCAAGAACGAGAAGGCCAAGAGATGACGGACTTAGTGCCAATACGATTAAATTAATGAACGAAAGATGATGAGTGGAGACAGGAACAACTGAATATATAATTTTGAACAGAAGTGCAGTTATGTAGATGACATTGTGTTGCTAGCCAATAATGAAAATAATCTCCAAAAGTTACTAGATAAATTTAACTGCAAAGCAATCTAAAATGGAAATATCGACATAAAATACAACAACCTTAGAAGTATCCAAAGAACCACTCCGTTGTAAAATAGAATTGAAAAATAAAACTATACAGCAAGCGAAGAATTTTAGTTATATGGGGGTAATGATATCATGTGTTCGCAACTTACTAAGGGAAGCAAACACAAGCCATGAAAGCATTAAAAATATCGAGTTGCCTAAGAAAGCTCATACCAAAGAGCAAATACATGCAGGTTGAATGTAAGGATCAATTCAAGGAGTCACCTTAAACGACTGCAAAACAAACGACTCTATAAGAAACTAGTGCAATATATATCGTTAAATGGTTCAAAGAGAATGAGAAGAGATGGAATGAATACGTAAATAGAATATCAGACAGAAGATTAGTGAAGATCAGCGAGCTGTTTCCCTTGGGAAAAATATTAGTGAGGAAAAGAGTTGGAAAGCTGGGTATCATCGTCCGTAAAGTAAACAGGAGAAAGCCTTTGACAAAAAGAAGAAAAAAAAATGGAGAGTTAAGAATTCGGAAATCACTATCAAAAGAGTAGTGCGCCGATGGGATACCTTATCTGCAAAGCTATTCACCCGAGCTTTAGAAGATGCCTTCAAGCAACTTTAATGGGATTCAGAAGGCGTAAAGGTAGATGTCTCATTTTTAGTCACCTTTATTTTGCTGACGACTTTGTGCTCATCTCACACGACCCAGTAGAATATTGCAAAATGATGCAACAATTAAACCAAGCAAAGAAGGAAATCGGCTAAAGAGTAATTTAAACCAAACGAAGGTTACGAGCAGTAATAACATTTAAATTTTAATTTGTCAAAGGCCATCTAATTAAAAAAGAAACTCAAAGGGCCGAAATGTAAAAAAATTGTGCTTCACTGTGTAACATTTGGCAAACTAGCGTAGATCATGAAAAACGATAAAGTTCCCATCAATTTAAAACGCAAGGTGTATAATTAATGTATTTTGTTCGTAGCCCTATGCGGTCTGGAACAATGGCGCTAATAGAATGTAATGTCGACAGATTAAGAACGACTTAGATGGAACGTTAAGCGATAAGATACATAATACGATAATTAGAAAAAACAGGTGAAATCGCAGGGCGAGCGGCAGATTAAAATAATAAAATGGAGATGGGCGAGTCATCTGGCAAGACTAGATAGCGACAGATAGTCTGTACTACAGTAGCATACACGATAAACCAGGGAAGTAGAGGCACACAGACGAGGCGATGGGTGGACGATATAAAAAAAAGTGGAAGAAGTAGATGTGGGGTCTTCAACCAGGGCATCAGGGTATAAAAAAGGCAACGAAAAACTTACAATATTATATGTACTGTTAGGGAGCAAACTAAAAATTGGCTACAAAAAAATGCAAACTTTGGAATTAATACCCTAGTGCAAGGTATTTCAGAACTTTTATGGGGGACTTGCTAAGAAAGCGACCTAAGAACAACTCTTGAAATACGAAAGGGAGAAAAGAAGACATATAACAAAACACTTTGGGGAAACATTAATCGAAACCAAAATACTAATTAACATCTCCGCAGATAGAGCTCTGGGTTCCTTTGAGGAAAGCAGAATACCTCTGCCAGTCTTGAAAACAATAGATAGCACAATAGGTAATCTAGACTGCAGTTCATAGGGTACAAATCCAACTAGAAATAGATAATAATAATAATAGTGAGAATCTTATGGGAACCCACAATTTATCCGACGTGACATTTTTGATAGATGAAGCATGGTGTCGGGGTATATACATTAACATGGTACTATAGTAAGATTGTCTTGATCATCAGATAGAAGAGTAGTCTACGAAAATTAAAATGCATACAATTCTTAAAATGTTTTTATAACTTAAACTACTTGTAACATTATTTTTTCTTATATTCCACTGATAATGGTGCACTTTGATGCGATGGTTCTATGCAAGACTTGCGGAGAGACTTATTTACTTAAAAATATTTTAAATAGTAATTAAAGACAAAGGTGAAAAACACTTAATGCTTTATAAATTAATGTAACCCTGTAGCCATTTTAGACCACAAATCTTAAATCATAGAAGGGTCTTATAAAAGTAATAAGCTATATTTGTTTAAGTTTTGCACCAACTTGAATGGTCGTTATTCTTTTGGTGAGTTATTTACACCAAATGGAAAGCATGCTGTAGGAAGTGGTATACACTTACATCGTTATCTTTGATTATAGCGATGTCTATATTGCATATTACTCCCTAATACTGCACAATCTCCCTTTCGCAATATTTTATGGAAAATCGAAGGTGTTGCTTTGATGTGGAGTCACGTTATTAATGCATCAAAGAGGAATTTCCTGTTTCGGTCGTCGCTCCGTGGGTGTAAGAAAATGATGTTGCTTGTGTGTTCGCGTATATAAGGTAATAATGTTTAAAGCTTAGTTTCGATATATAACTAACGACGTTTTACGCTATTTTAGTACCTGTCTATAATTCAAAACTTCTTTGTAAGTTTAGGTTATGAATTTTGCTTCAATACAGCTTTGCTTTTAACTAGAGTAAGTTTATTTTGTAAAGGCCACCTATCATAATTTAATGATGGAATTAATATTCGAATATATACAGTTAAGCTAATATATAAATATCAGTCTTCTAAAACATTGAATATCCACCTTAACAAAAAATTCTAGCTTTCATTCAAACTCCTATTCTATTCCGGCTGTGTAAGAACAGTGAATCACATTTATATTATCCGGTACATAAGCGAAATCGGAATTTATTAAAGGAATCCTTTTCGTTTAAGCATATATGAAATAACTTCTATTTTATTTGACTGTGTAGCACGGGAGATGCGTCGTGGAAGCTGCAGGCGGTAACAGCTTGCTATTGTTCGTTTTGATTTTTTCATTATCGCGTCCTTTCACTTTAGGCGAAAAATTAAACTTAGATGTCTTAGAAGCCTGCACTGTTTACGATTACGTTTGAAGAATGATATACTGTTATACTCCTTTTTCATGCCGCGGACAAAGTTATGTAACCCAAAATACCATTTCCAATGTAATCTATATTCGAAAATTTTATTTTTAACGAATGTTATCCAAGAAGACATGACAAAATATGTGTCAGGAAGTTAGGTTATTTTATGCGACAGTTCGATTAATGTCATATATTAGTTTAATGTTAATTATAACGTAAGAAAACATAAATTTGTGAGGTACGAAAATTAAATGACAAGGTGACACTTGATAACTTTCAAAAGATGTTAGACAAAATATAGGATTAGAAACAGTGACGACACACCCTAAAAGCTCATAATACAATTAAAATTCTACCTGCAGACAAAGATAACGCCACTGGAGATCTAAATAGTAAAAGCACAAATAATGCCAGCGGAACATCAGTTATAGGTTTATGCACCAACCTTCCAACCAAGAAAAAAAAAAACGCGGCCTTGGATCATCTTCCAGAATTAATAGCATTCATTCCCTCTATTTAGCCAATCTAGTTTAATTTCAACATAGCTTCTTTCAAACCTTTCCACTGATCCCAATTTGTTGTTGTTCATCCACCCTATGCATCTGAGCTTCCCCCGGTTCATTCCGATTCTCCTATTTCTACTTCAGACGCGCCATTATTTATGTAACATCTACCACTTGTTTCATCTCTTATGTACTTGTTCCTTTTTGGATCTTTTAGAAATATTCCGAGTATCGCTCTTTCCGTTGATCTCTGGGCTTTCGATAGCTTTTCTACATTATTATTTGTGAACGTCTATGTTTGGACAATGGAGGTTAGAACTGAAAAAATATACATGTCGAATACTTTAGAACTTACATTTTGTGGTATTAATTTGTTCTTTAGTACGTGGTTCAGTTTTCTAAATGCTGTCCATCCTAATCTAACCCGTCTCTTGACTTCCAACGTCTGGTTTTCTATGGTAATTCGTAATTCTTGTCCTAGGTATGTGTAACTACCGACTTGTTTTATTACATTATCTCCTACTCGTATTTCTATTTTATCTTTTGTGCTATTCATAACTACTGTTTGCTTTTTGTAAATTTTTAATTCGAATTTTTGTGTCTTCATACATAGTTGTTGCATTATTGTCTGCAAATTCTCAACAGTATACCGTATGCATATCTCAGGTTATTTAATTGCTCTCCATTTACACCAACGCCTTTCTAGTTCCAGTCCAAGTTTTTTTAAGATGTTCTAATACTACTGCAAATAGTTTAGGGGAAATAGTTATCACCTTGTCATATTAATTTCTTGATAGGGATAGGATTAGTTTTACGAATGCAGAATACTGGAGCTCATATTTTTATATATAGATGTTGGGCGGTAGTTGAGCATACCTGTAGTCAACTAGACCATTTGGAAGTGCTTTTTCAACGGCCCATAGCTTTACATTGTTGGAGGCCTTCTCAAAGTCAACAAATCGTAAATATGAGATATTATATTGGCGTTCTCAATCAACATTTTTGTAGTAATCAAGTGGTCGTACGTACTATAGCTGTTCTTGTACCGGGTGATTATAAATGCTTTACGATCAAGTTCCCTTTGAAATATTTATTGTATAAATAATATGTTGGTGGCACTGTAAGTCTATGTCAAATTCGAGGTTAGCAGGTTAGGTTTTGCGTCAGTTTTGTGTTAAAACTGACGCGAAACCTAACCGGTTAACCTCGAATTTGACATAGACTTACAGTGCCACCAAACATATTATTCAGTAAGTGTGCCTGGAGTTTCGGGGTCGCAAAGCCAGTACTATTAACACTGATATAGTTAGCCTCTGAGTTCCTTTAGTACTACTCCTCTATATCTCATGTGTTGTCTCATGTCAAGCACCACTTATGAAGAACCAGTTAAATAACATATCTCACCAAATTAGAAGAGAAATGACAAATACAGACTATATAACTATGAAAATCATGTTGAAAGCATAAAATTCAAGCAGTACGAAGCTTCGGAAAGCCACTAAGTACATAACCAGACAACAGGATACTGTTCTCACACTAACTACAAAAAATGCCAACTTCAGTTGAAACGAACGTAAATGCAACCAACCTATTTGCAGAGAATTTGTAGAAGTTTCACATCAGCTATTGTTACGATACTTTTGGAGTGTCCCCCGTAGTATTGAACCTCTGCTAGCTGAATTCTGAACTTGAATATTTATGGTTGGCTTTTGCCAATTTTTGCATGCTTTAAACTAGGTATAATTAGCTGTATCTTATTTTTAATTATTTTCCTATAATTATCAAGCAGTTTGGTAAGCAACTCTTCGAATAATTACCCATATTCTACTAATTAAATTTATTTTGGTCATATTCCTACAGATATTTGTATATGGCGCTTAGGCAACCCCTGTTACAAATTATTCTGCACTATTCTATTTGTTGCTAGATAAAGGATATCACTTCTTGCAGTCAAATTTTTCAGGCTGTTTTTTTTCGCATCTTCTGGCCCAAAAATTTTGGAAAGTTTTGATAACTGGTAGCTGGTGGATTTTTGAGGTCTTTCCCATTTTAAACTTGGTGCAGGCTACTAGTGCCTCGGCCGTGTGCTTAAATTTTTGAGCTAATTAGTATAGCTCAGCTCCGTTTTGATTTTTCGGAGGATCTGAAAAAGCACATGTGCCCTTAAGACGTTCGTATTTGATTTGGTTATACTTACGTCCTTCGCAACTGCGGATTCGTTTGAGGCCAGCATTGTTTCTGCCCTTTCTTCTGGCTCAATTCCAGCGTGAGGTAAGATAAGGCCAGTTTCTTCTTATTTGGGACTTATTTGGGCGTTGTGCGTTATAGCCATTTACTGTGGGATTGGATTTCCTGTTGGCTACGATTTTGGGAGAGTTCGGACGCTTCCTGCGAGAGGTTGAACTTCTCCCTGAAGAGGCTTAGCATTCCTTGTTCGGCTGCACCCTGCGGGCATTCAAACCGTCGATTTGGGATCCTGAAATTATCGAGTTGTCAAGGAGCTCTGCAATTCCCTGGGAGCTACGCTAGAGGGTGTAGCACTGCACTCACCTGCGACACAATCACCGCTTCCTCGGTCCGCTGGGCCTCCCGCTGTGTCTGCCGGAACCCTCATTGCTTCTGCAGTCTTCGGGCCCCGCAAGCCAAAGGTCAGGAGCCGACATGTTTTTACTACAGGCAAGAAACTGATATAGCTATTTGCGTCTGGTGTATTTTTATAGTTAGTTATTAGAATCTCGTCTCGTCAACAGATAGGGCATGTATGATATTTTTGGCATAGCAATGCTTCGTCGAGTTAGATGTTAGTGCATGCTTTTGTATAATTTTAATGCGTTATTGTGATAGGGCTATTGCAAATTTTGAGCGCCCATTTTGTGCAGGCTACTGATTTTATTGAATCTTTAATCGAGCTCACCCGAATTGGTAAAATCAGCTCTGCGGCTCAACTCTGTAGGAGCCTTCGGTTTTGAAGTGGCCTCGAACCACGGCGTCTCCGTGGGGGCCTGCGAGGACCTTGTTTGGGTGGTTCCGCTACTGCTGGAGGCCGCCGCGCCCCATTGAGCCCCCCCCCCCTGCAAATTGTATGTTAGATCATCCGCGCTAGTATTTCAGTTTTAAGGCAGTACTTACCGCGTGTTGCCTGCTGTTTGCTTGATATCTTCGGGTTTGTGTCGACGCCATTTGCATGTCGGTCGCTGAGGTCTGACGTCATATTTAGCGTATGGTGGCTAGAGAACCGATTACGGTAGCCGATTGCCTTACTTAGGAGTCGCGTGAACCCGTTAATTATTTTGTCGGAACTCTGTTTGCGGCGTTTGCGATTTTTCCGCGTTATTGTAATTTATTTGCGAGCCTCTACGTAGGTACAAGTTTGTCGAAGGTTTATTCAAGCGATTGCTTTAGCGTTCATTTATGCACCTGATGTATTTCCACTAAGAAAACTGCTCTGTCACTATATGGCCATAAAGCCTGGTAGTTTTGACACTAGAAATTTTGGAATAATTACTTTAGAGTCTTTCTGAGCTGATATTCGGGGTTTCGCATCAGCTGAGCGCTTGCATAACCTGGACCTGCTATATCCTGCCTCACAGGGATTAATTTTTTTTTGTAATTTAATACTCGCTACGCTCCGTTTTTAACCGCGCAATGTTTTAATGTGTTAGCCCATTCACAGGTCATAGTTATTGCTGCTCGTGGGCTACTGTTTGCTCGATATTTATATTTATATTTGTATTTATATTTATTATTGCATGTCGCATACTGTGTGTTTTCTTTGTTGTTGCTAGAAATATACAAAGGTTCATACTTATTGCCAAGTATCGCCTTTGCTACTTGTAACTAATACTGCCTACTGCCTGCTGTAATTTATATATATATATATATATATATATATATGTACAAACCATACGTTGTGACTTCCAAAGTATATATATACAAAACGCTGTGGCTTCATATATAACGTTATGACTTCCGTTTTCGGAAGTCACAACGTTTTTCCTTGTAATTCGAAATTTTAGCAATAGAGGTGGTGCTATACCCAAATCCAGATTTTTTACTGGAAGTCACAATAACCATATTTATCCGCAATTCAATCTTTTAGTTCAAGTGTATACCATGGCGCTGGCGTAGCTTTAGTGCAGTAACATGCCCAGCGCGTTATTACTTCCGCTATTTGCCACGCAGTTTAATTATGCATGTTATCGCGGTTTCAATTTATTGGCAACGTCGCAAAAGCAATTAGATTAAACTGGTATATTTTTAAAAGATTCTGACTGTAGGAATTACGGATGTTGCGCGGTAAATTTGAAAACTGATTTAGGAAAATATGAGTTTCCACAATACTGTGAATGAATTGAAGTTTTCGGAGGTATAAGTCCTGGTTTGGCATAACGAGTAATACTTCTATTTTGCGTATTAATCATATTAACAGTTATTTATTTAGAATCTACTTGGTGCGTGGAGAAAAATATTAAAATAATAAATAACTTTTAATGAGTAATATATTTGTTTCTATTCAGTAGCACTTATTCTACTTATTACTTCCCTTGTACAGAAAATTGACAAATTACAATCATTCTGATTTAATAACAGAGTTCAGTTTGCTTTGCTTCTGTCCTCGATTCTTATCAAAATATAGTGTCCGCTTGAGATAAATCGCAAGCTGTAGTACGAATTACTTCTGCGTAAGAGTGGTCTCATGTTTCGGTAGACAGTGACCTCACAAAAAATGCTACTATCCTCGTTTATCCTGAAGGTTTCTCAATAATATTTGCTTATGTGTGTAATAAAAAATGCTTGGCCTTTAAAATTTATATTTACCCACATCATTTTCATTTTCGTGCTGCTGTGATTGTGAACGTTCCGACTTCCACTAAAGTGAATAATTATAACTGGATATGGAACCACGAACTAGGGGTCATTATCTAGTCTTCTTGGCTAATAGCGAAGATAAGAAAAATTAATATCAGTTGAAATAAAAGCATATGTATAATTTTCAGTTCTGACTTATTTCAAAACTTTTTTCTGCAATCTGTTTTTATTTGTTATTTTCATAACGTATGAATTAAAAAGTACACATATAAGTACATTTTTTAGTCACGCTTAAGTCTCAACGTTTTACCAAAAAGATTAAAAAAATTGCAAATTGCACTGTGGAGAGATACCTATAAGCACTGTAATTTTAGGTTGGACTGAAATGGAAATTCGTTTAGTTAAAGACCATTTCCAGGGTTTCATCAAAACAGGAACCTACCCTTCAGGCGAAGCTATACAGGAATTTATCAAAGAAAACAAAATAGATCGAACTGTGCCTGTAATTAAATCAAAACTGCAGCATCTAATTAAACTAAAATTTAAAAAATGAATTGGAAAAGCATGGGGACAGTAGGCGCTTGGGAGTCATCCAGTCCAGAGTATAGGTTTGTAGAGTTTTAACTGTTTTCTTGATCTTTTAAATTGAAATTAATTAATAATTTCTAAGTTTAAGAACTTTTATTTACCAAACACACTTAGGATTTAATTTAATTTTAAGGATGTTTTCGTCTTCGTTTTAGATATCTTTCAAGTTGTATTGTACAGGGTCCGGCAGAATGACCGGCCCTATTTAAATTGTTAATAACTGTTTCAAATTTTAAAATATTTTTTTTTCAAAGATGTAAAGTAAACACTTGCCAATGTTAGTTACAATACAATTTATTTATGAAAAATATTAGGTTTTGAAAATAACATCACTCAAACTCAAACTTCATTTTCACACTAATACAGATTAACCTAATCCTTAGTTTGATTAAATTCATCAAGTTGGGCCTATCAGACAAAACTCTTCGCCGTAATTTAAAGAATTTAAAATTTCATCCTTACAAAGTTCAAGTCGTGCACCAATTACTACCACAAGATTTAGAAGTTCGGGTTACATATTGTGAACAATTCCTTCAACTACTAAATAATAACCAAATTAATTTGGAGCAAGTGCTAATATTTTTAATAAATAAATTATATGGTAACTAAAATTGGTAAGTTCTTAATTTACATTTTTGAAAAAAAATTCAAAATATTTTAAAATAACAATTTAAATAGGGTCGGTCATTGTGCCGGACCCTGTACAATGGTTGATTTAGCACTTTAAGAATTTTTTATACAATATAATTACTCATTCTTGCATATTAAAAAAAACAATACAATATATACTTGTATAAATAAAAACAAATAAAATATTTTATTAAAATGTGTTATAAATTACAAGATAAAAAAGTATAAAAATGACAAGAAGTCAGGACGTTTGCACGTTTTCAAAGATATAAAATTGATGCGATCGGCATGGAACTGTGTCGTTGAGGATTCTTAGCCCATTTTTATTGGTTGAGTATCACTGACTTGTTATATAAATATGCGTTTTATGTTTAAGTTAACTACTTTTAAATATTAAAGCAAGTTCCTGGTTCTCTAGAGTAACTGTTTCTGTTACAATGTGGAAATACGGCCCGCCTGCGTCTCGAAATTTTGGTGCAAAAGCAGTTAACAATGTATTCGACTTCTATATATTTTGCGTTTGGTAAATTGTTTATTACTACTGAAGAAATATCCGATCCTTGAGGACAAAGTCGTTTGAAAGCCTTTTTTACATAGTACAGTGCATCACAACCACAGTGGTACTGATTTTGATCATTACGAAATACCCCTATCCATCTGTGGGGGTTTCTTCCAAGTCATACTTGCGTCTTGCAGAGGTGAAGGTAAAAGTAGGTGGAGTTGCATCTCTTAATATAGCTTCAGATGTTGCTATTTCTGCATCATTTATCCCTTCCGTACAGGGCAAAATGTTTACGCACTGGAAGTAATTTATCATACCAAAAGCAGAGAAAAGTACGGCCCATTGAACATTCATTTTGGTAATGGATTAAATTTAAAAATTGCAATGTATTTGTAATGTCACAATTTAACGCATTTGTTATAAAAATAATATACAAAAAATCTTCAAAGTTATTCGCAGTAATATAAACTCACCTAGTTTTTTCTTTTCAGTTAATAAAAGCGGTGAATTTAAGATATAATTTTACCCCCACCACTGTACTGAGTAGGTACTATCAAGCAAACCAATAATATTTATAAATAAGCCAGAAGCGAATAACCATAAAAACGTGAGTCATCGCACCGTTGCCAGTTGTAGGGTTCCAAAACATATCCATGTCGTTGGGAAGTGACAACGTATCTTTCCTCAATATTGTGTATGGAAGTAACATCGTACTTTATATATATACAAAATATATATGAAAAATGTTGCAAAAATCGTTACCCCTCTTTAGATAAACATAATCCTTAGGTTCCCCTTTGCGCAAATAGTAAATTATATACGACATTAATTAAGTGGATTACCTGGAAGTCAGGTCGCCTCTTCTATATAGCGGAAGTCACAACTTAACAGGTAGCAATATATATATATATGTATATATATATATATATATATATATATATATATATATTTATGAAGTGTATCAAGTGACTTCCGAAATAGGTACACAATATTCGTTCTAACTTCCAAAATTACGGTGTCACTTCCGATTTCGGAAGTCACTGCGTTTGCCCTTGTTTTTAGCATATTTAGGCCATAGAGGTCGCACGGGCCTCAAATCCGAAAAAATGTGGGGAAGTGACTACGCTATGAATGTCCCTTTTCAGTTTGTCACTTAGTTCAGGTATATGCCGCTGGCGCCACCATCGATTTCACCACAGAGTCTTAGTGACTTCCGCTACATGTGCAATACGTTGCAACGTCCGAAATTTGGCAACGTTGTTAGCAAATGTACTAGTGTGAAATTAACGTGCTGATGGCGAATAGTGGAAGAGTGTTGGTGGAAATGTTACTAAACCCAGGTAAGCTTGGAATGAGTGTTAATTTATTCTACCATTGAGCTGTAGTAAAAGGATCTAAGGCTGTGTTCATTTTAATACCTGAAGAGTTTGAGAATATTATGATTAATGTATTGCTAGAACACCGGGACAAGTACATTGTAGAAAAAAAAATGAATACGTATTTGCTATTCCCGACAGTACCATCAAATGTGGCAATTCGTGAATTATCGACCAAAGGTAAATTAGAAAATTCAGAATCAATTTCCAGCAACAAATTGAGGAATCAAATAGCTACAATAACTCAAATTCTAAATCTTAAACCAAATGAAGCTAAACAATTTGTGAACCTCCTGGGTAGAGATGGGCGCGTGAGTGAGTTTTCGCTCACGTCACGCACGTTTCACGCTTGCTTGAAACACTCACGTTCACGCACGTTCACGCTCACGTTCACTCACGTTAACGGCGTGACACGCCACTCACGACGTGACACGCAGCTTTTATTTTAAAATTTAAATTCAGATAGAACAGAATGTTCAAATTTAAAACCAATGAAAAAAACCGTAAAGAGAACTAAAAATATGTTTCTGCACGTGACATAATTTACGTGGTATGTTGCAATCAGAATAGTTGACATAAAAAGAAAAAAAATGAAAATTGACTACAATAACTTACGACAAAGAATAAATACTGATTTCTCGCAAATAAATTTCTTGCAGCTGTCTTCAAAGACATTAATTTTAATACCAAAAGCTGTCATTGAAATTGACGTTTCCCTTATTGGTATGAGTACAGAATGTATATGTTGCTAGGCAACACTTTTAATTCGTAGGTTTAAAAGTACTTTTATGTAGAAGGATCAACATTTTCAGCGTTAAGGCGAGTATACAAAACAAAACATTACTTTTATTAGAATAATAATTTCATCTACACATGTACACAATAAATTGGTTTAAAAATAAAACGTAATCAACATTTTCACCGTTGAATCGAGTATACAAAACAAAACATTCCTTTTCCAAAAACAGGTTCATCTACACATCTACACAATACATTTTTGGTTTAATAATAAAACGTAATTAACATATTCAGCGTTAAGCCGAGTATACAAAACAAAACATTAAAATTTTGATTTAAAAATAATATGTAATCAACATTTTCAGCTTTAGGTCGAGTTCTGCGCTCTTCTAAAATTCGCCTAGCTGTAGCAACTACTCTTTCGCTTGTAGCCGAACTTGCCGGTATGTTTAAAAATTCTCGAGCTAATTTTTTTAACAGTGGTATATTTACACTGTTTTTCCAAAATCCTAAAATGTCATCTACATTTCCGCATTTTAATTAAACATAATAATTTAGTTCTGCTTCGACATCATCATTACTAGATGTGTCATCGTCAGAGCTATCTCTAAGTGTAGAAAAATAAGAATGTGATGCTCATAGTACCAGTTTTGAGTCGTTTGCTATGTATATCATTATTATCATCTATAGTTTTATTTGCATTTTCGTATATTTGGATTTGCTCTAGGATTTCCTTTACAGTCCAACGAATATCTTCTCTTTTATGTTAAGGTATGAACTTTAAGGATTTATAATTAGGGTCCAAAAATGTAACAATTCGTGATTTAATTACGTTTAAAAGTTGCTGCACCCTGCAGTTTTTTATTCGTTACTAAATATTTAACGTGAAATTAACGTGAAACGTGAATCACGCCATGGAAATTTTCACTCACGTTCACTCACGTTCACGTCACGATTTTCAAATATTAGTCACGTTCACGACGTGACACGCCGTGACACGACGTGACACGACTGTTTTCACGTCACGCGCCCATCCCTACTCCTGGGTGACACCCAAAGGATCCACTAAGAGTTTTACACAGTAAGCGAAAACAATTTAATTTACAAAAAGTACTTATTTAAAATATATCTTTTTCTAGGTTCAATAATGTTGATTCAGTTATGCGCATATAATACCTCTTATTTTCAGGTTGCCTGTTGATATTTATTAAACCGCCAAAATTTCTAAAATTCTAATGATTGTGAAAGGTACGGCACCAATAGAGTACAAGGGAAAGTCTCTAGAAAAAATAAAGTTTGATCCCAATTTAGTGTACCCCAAAGAAGAGAGATTTGTAGAACATTGAAATTGAAATTGAAATGCAAGAAACAATTTGGCAATAATTATGGTAATTTTTGATATTTTTAATTGTTTTTTCGGATAATGAAAATAATGTTGAGGAAAATAAAGCTCCTGGGTTTTACGCACAAAAACCAATTATTACGATAAACACAGAACAAAATGGTATAATTAAGTAACAAATGATTTCCGGGATTGGACCGTATCATTATTGAGATCGAAGAACTCAACGTTTCTCCCATTTTCGTAAGGGTCTTCATCAGGAGGAAATGCAAAAGAGCACGGTAACTCAATGTGAAAACCACGCCCGAGGCGAAACTCTTCTAACGATCGGAAGGAGAAAAGCGAAAATGTATAGGCAACTGCCGTCGTGGTTTAGTGGCGGTGGGCGGGGCTTAGGAATTAGCACTTACCACATAGAAGGAAGGGGAGATCCTTCGTCCCGCTTGAGATTGTTAGGGTGTTTGTAAATCTCAATGGCTTTGTGAATCTTTCTCTAAAAAATAATTGGGATTTGCAAATAATGGAAGTTTAATCAAAAATTATTTTATGGCCAGTAGCGCGTTGGTGTTCGGTGATGGCTGATGATGAAACGAGACACGACTTGAAACAGCGCTGGTGCTCAGAGATATGAGTTTTTACTGAACGTCCTTTTTCACCATTGTATACAGCATTACAAGAGCAAGGGACTCTATAAACGTCTTTAGATGACATAGTGTTTAATTCGTCTTTAGGTGAAGAAATAACCTGTGAGATTTTTCACGGGGGTTTGAATACTGTTTTGATGGTTTGTTTTCGAAGAAACTTTCTTACACGATCGGTGACTTGGTGGATATAGGGAAGAAAGACTATTTCTGCAGGAGGATCGGTTTTTGAGGTTTGGGTGACTGTGGATGAAGATGGCGATTGATGGCAGACTGTATATCCCTAGCACACTAACTGTTGTTTGTTGTTCCTAACAGCTTTCCGAATGTGGTTTAATTTAGCGTGGAACATTTGGGTGTCAGGAAACTTGCTTCCAGGTGGATCCCTCACAATTTAACTGATGTTGAAAAACAGAACCGCGTAAAATGATGCAAGGACATGCTCAAAAAATTCAGTGCAGGATCATCAAATCTGGCTTACGACATCATCACAGGAGATGAAACCTGGATTTACTCATATGAGCCTGAAACTACATGTCAATCGGCGGTGTGGGTATTCCAAAGTGAACCAAAACCAACAAAGGTTGTTCGATCTCGAAGTGTTTAAAAAAAAAATGATCGCCTCATTTTTTGGCTTTACTAGACATGTCTCAATTGTGCGCTTAGAAGATAGAAGAACGGTCAATTCTGAGTGGTATACTACCATTTGCTTACCGGAAGTTATAGCTGAAGCAAGGAGAAACAATGCGAGGAAGCGTATCATTTTGCATCACGATAATGCAAGCTCCCACACGGCAGCTCCAACAATCGATTTTTTGAAGCGTCAAAACATTGAATTAATGTCCCACTGTCCTTATAGTACGGATTTATCACCGAATGAATTTTTCCTATTCCCTCTGGTGAAGAATAAAATGCGTGGTAAGCGGTTTCTGTCATCCCAAGAAGCAATTGAAGCATATAAATGCCATGTTTTAGCTATATCTCGTTCAGAATGGAAAAAAATGTTTTGAGAATTGGTTTCAACGCATGCAAAAATGCATTAATTGTAAAGGAGAATATTTTGAAAAACAATAAACATATTTCGTTGAACTTTTTTGTGTTCTAGTACTTTCCCGAAATTATTGCAGCAGCCCTCGTATAAACACCCTAACATTCTCAATCGGGACGAAGGTTTTCCACTTCCTTTTATGTGGAAAGTGCTAATTCCTAAGCCCCGCCCACCACCACTAAACCGCGACGGCACTTGCCTATAAATTTTCGCTTTTCTTCTTCCGATCGTTAGAAGAGTCTCGTCTCTGGCATGGTTTACACGTTCAATTACCGTGCTCTTCTATCCCTCCCCTTGTAAAAGAGTTCGCCTTTGGCGTGGTTTACACGTTCAGTTACCGTGCTCTTTTGCATTGAGTCCTAATGAAACCCCTTACCAAAATGGACGAATCGTTGAGTTCTTCGACCTCAACAATGATACGGTTTATTCCCGGAAGTCGTTTGTTACTTAATGACAATGGCCGTGAAAGCCTCTGAAACCATGGTATAATGGTTTAATTGTGTTTAGTTTTAATACCTATTGAATTTAACCTATACATTTTAGATTTCACCATTATTGAGAATATAAATACCGAACAACGTCACTGTATGTCAAAAATGACATGTTTTCCTAAAAACATAAAATCCATCTTAATTTTTTAGGCTCGTCTTTCAATGAATAAAAGAACGGTACTATCGTAAAGTTATCATTTTAAAATAAAAATTAAATTAATTACTTTCAGATTTCCATGAAGCTGATAATGAATTAAAAATAATATTTTTTACGACCGATCAGAAAATATGCGCCTTCTGGAGAATTTTTTCGCCAGAACGTAACGTTTTGCCGGTCAAGATCGGTAAACGGGGATCAGGAATCCGTCTTTGAAAAGCTGGGATCAAAAATGAGCAGAAATCTTTAACTTGGTTGCATTACAGCACCAGCGCTCGATTCTAAACTTTGGAGACGTAAAAGCATGATGGATGAACGGTTTTGGAAATAGAAAATTAATAATTAATTAATTAATAATAAATTATTAACAAAAAAACAGTGTTTGCAATTTTGTACTGAAATGTCGACTGCTTAACTGTCCTTATTAGAAACAATGAAAAAATCCTCACATTTTGCAATTTATTGCACAAATAACTATTGTATTGTCATAATAATTAAGTCACACAGCTTCTGCCGCCTCAAATCGTCTAGCTGATAAGCTATTGAAACGTGATACTTTAAACGAGCATTGAATTAGGCAACACTGTTGGACGTGACTACAATGCTTTGGTATCTATATATACTACGTCATCATGGAAGTGACTACGTGACCGACATGGTCATGGTATATATGAAACTAAAGATTTGAAAAATTGCTTCCCCTCTAAAGACAATCGGATAATACATATTCCCCTCTACCTATATATAGTTTTAAATGGCTTCTAGTACGCCTCCTTTATGTGGAAGCTAGGTCGCCCTGTTTAAATAATGGAAGTGACAACTTAACAGGCATCAATATATATATATATATATATGTTAGCCTTGCACTATAGTACCCACCAATATTTAAAATAAAGCCGTGATCTATTCATTGGTTGTTGATTTGCTAATTTTTGACTTGCTGGTTTTTATCTTCGACCTTGTGTAAGGTCCGGCACAAGGAATTGGATCTGAGTCTAGAACCTGGCGCCCACTCCTTTCTTTTTTTTTGTATTCTCTTTCAGCATAGCTGGAATCCTGCGACCCTCGCGGCGAGCTAGCCCAATTAGGCCGATAGTTACCAGCCGGCAAAATAACCAATATAACTTTCGCCAAAAGGTAAGGCCGACCGTCTATCTTCCCTTACACTATCTCAGACGAAACAAACCATTCTCTTGTATGATTAAGACCTATATCAAAACGCGTATACCACTAGTCGACGATTTTGACCATACGACACCGCACGAGCTCAGAAACTAAATTAAAACGCGACTCTTAAAAAAGCTTAGCTTACTTCGCCACCTTTTTCAATTCTTGTATAAGTGCATGGAAGTTCGCATACATTCTCATGTTCCCTAAGCGCGGAAAAACAAAAGCGATTGCAAGAGTTACCGCTTTATAAGTCTACTACCCATTTTTTCGAAACTATTTCGAAGAGTAATTTCAAAGGCTCAATACTTCACTAGATCAGTTTAATTGGAATTCAGAAAAGGGCACTCAAATGTACAGTCGCGGAATTAAAAATCCGGGCGAGTCTTATAGAGGATTTTTGTAATTTTTGGGTAATGTAAATTGGGCTTTGCGTTTCTAGGTTAGCAATTGACAGTTAAACAATGAGGCATGCTGTCATATACGAGTAATTATTTTTATTTTGACTAATAGTCCAGTCAGTAGGGGTTTTTGCGTTACAAAAAATGGAGTATAAACGATTTTTATATATGTTGTTTAGGTCGAGATCCTAATAAAAAATCCAAGTTTTCGACCTTGCAGGGGCGCCGCGCGAGCAGCCACCTTGGATTAAAGGTGCTAAAAACTGGTTTTTTCCAACTAGCTCTGCAACGGTTGATCCAACGTCAAAAAGTTCAATATAAAGTTAAAGGAGACAACATTTTTTGTATATAACTATTTTTTGTAAATTTAATATGAAAGGAGGTAGAGCGGCGGAAAGATGAACAAATCTCTAAAAAATAGTGTAATTTCTCATTTTTTAAAATTGTTTCTTGTATTATTTCTGGCTATTCTTTACGTAGTTATAATAATTTGATAAACGTATAGTAAACTCATTTCCACACCACCATGAGGTAGAGTTAATGGCGCTTTTTTTTATTGTGGTATCCCCAGTAGGCCTAATCCAGAGATGTTCCAGTTTAGCGATGTTTCATGTTCGCGATTACATTATTTAGTTTTCTTAATTTTTGAAGGCCACGGTCGGTAGATGTTGACCTCTCCATAAGAGTCTTTATCCTCAATGTTAACTTCGAAGTCATTGCTCCTGAGACTCGGGACTTCCATTGATGAAATGTTCTCATCTTCGTCCCCACTCTCGATGTTAACTTCTGGTGCATTTTCGCATGATTGACCATTACAGAATCCACACAGAATAGAGCACTTCATCCTACTTTTCCTGCAGCCACATGCTCCTCTACCGAATCCTTTTTTACAATGGCATGAAATTAATTTTTTCAATTCCATACCACTGTTGGACCTGGTGATACGTCCTAAATGAATGATACCGTGCAGCGTCTTTCGTTAGTGGCAAAGAAGCGAAATTAAATGTGTTCCTTGCACTTGACTTTGCGAAATGTTGGTAACGGACTTCTTCCAAGGTATTTTTTTTCCATGTCGCCACCATACAAACCAACGAGAAAGCGTGCTCCAGCATCTGCGATATCATCTGGTTTGGTATCGTGATGTTTGAATATGCCTATCGTGTCACTGAGTCTTGTGCTTTTCTGGACAAGAGAACAAAATTTTGTTTTTCTTTGGTTGTAGACGGACGACGTTGTGTCGCAGCCACTAAACGCATGGAGAAACATAATATTTTCTGCTGCTTTTTTATATTTAAAACTATTCGCAGAATACAGTCTTTCAACAGTTTTATCTCTCCCAGGTTTGCGAAGATAGATGTTGCTTCGGGATGTTGCTAATGCTGTCAGCAGAACTAGAAGATCGACGTCTTCTCCAATGATGACAACAGCATCAAATGTTGAGGACGAAGAAATCGCCGTGTTGACAATCAACACATCAGCATCTTCTTCAGCTTGCTTAACTGTAATGGAGTAATGTTCGAATGTTTTTTTCAGCATTGAAATCAGACGGACTTTATTTTTTTCGTTTGCTAGAAATCGTTCTTGAGAAACTTGAACTGGCGTTGTTTAATCGAAAATAACAGACGCAGACATCTGCCTATTTGATCGGCGAAGTCTTTCTGCAGTCTTGGTATTTTTTTTGCCACCATCAAACGGATATCCATCGAAAACAACGACTACATGTAAACCGTAGTGATTTTTTATATATTGAACGTACTTCTCGCAAATTGACGCAAAAATATCATTACGATGCCATATAACTTAGTGTAATAGATATCCTCCATCCACAACATTGATTTTCTTATCTCCAAGTTCCACTCCTTCTGGAAGTTGTGCGACAGCAGAATACAACGATGATTTCGTACTTCTGCGCATTCCTTCCTCCGAGAAAGGCGACAAAGAATATGGGGCAAGCTCGAATTTCAGGTAACCTTCCAACTCGTCGTCGGATTTCTTCGCAATACACATTCTGTGGATCAGAGTTAGTGGGTTGATCGAAATTGTATCTTCGCCGACTTTTATACTGCTGTTAACTACTAGCAGTGGGATGACCTTATTCTTGCGTTTGAATTTAATGGACCCTAAATTATTATACGTGGTAAGCATGTTTGATATCCCCTCGATACCTTTCTCTCTGGACAAATAACAGTTTATGTTTCCATCCCCAACAACTCCAGTACTTATCGAAAGAAGCAAATCGATTTCGGGGAAGTCGGGATGCTGAGAAAACCAATTCAACAGTTTTTTTCAAGTCTTGATCATCTCTAGTGATGCGTGAGGTCCTCGCATCCACATGTTGCTAGGATGTATCTAAACGAACGTTGCAATATTCCTCAGTCGCATCGCAAACGTTGTGCAAATATAACATTCCTAAAGTCCACAGTTGTAGTACGTTGTCAGTTATTCCACGGCTACGAGTAAGGCCTCCACAGCTATGCATCATCCGCATCAAAGTTTGTTCGATGGTCATGTCAGTCCAAATCCCTGACCAACACTTGTCCGAGCGCCTAATCGTGAAATACCCTTCCGTGGTACATTTCTGGTATTCAACCGGATCCATTTTTTCTTCCAAAACTAACATCTCTTGTAGGTAAAGGTGAGCAGATTTTGCATAAAAGAAATGACCGCTTGCATGGAAATAGGGAAGCATCCTTTGAGCAGTGTCGAGATGCAGTTGCCAGTTATTATGATGTATAAAAATATTACAAACAATACAGTGTAAGTTGTTCTTACAAAATGTACCAACAAAAATAAGGTTTAACGATATTTTGGAGAAATGTTCAACTTTCAGCCGCTGTAACTCGTTACATATTACACTTACGACAAAAATTAATATACAAAAAATGTCAACAATCTTGTCTCCTTTAACTTTATATTGAACTTTCTTGACGTTGGATCAACCGTTGCGGAACTAGTTGGAAAAAACCAGTTTTTAGCACCTCTAATCCAAGATGGCGGCTCGCGCGGCGCCCCTCCAAGGTCGAGAACTTGGATTTTTCATCAGGATCCCGACCTGAACAACATATATAAAAACCGTTCATACTCCACTTTTTGTTGAGCAAAGGCATTTTTTCGTCTCTACAGACTGGACTATAATTTCACCAGGTAACGTGATAAGTACAGTAAAGTAAGATATGCACTGAATCATGTTAAGTGCCCGGATTTTTAATTCCGCGACTGTACATCAACTAGAAAGAATCGTAGAAATACTGGAAGAGGGATATGAAAATAAACAGTTCACGGTAGCAGCATTTCCAGACATTAACAAAGCATTCGATCAGGGATGGCTAGAAGGGCTTATATACAAAATGCTTCAGAGAGCTTTGGCATTATCTGCTGGTAATTATCTTTTCGTTCTTAGAGAACAGAAGGTGTGCAGTCCGCATCAACGCCACTATCGACTATCAAAAACATTCAGGGTGATCAAACACTTATTACGGACTGCTTAAAATAAAAAGTATTACAGATAAAAAATACCAAATTAATTTGATCAGAAAGGCGTCCTCTAGAACAGGGGTCGGCAACCTGCGGCCCGCGGGCCGCATGCGGCCCTTTGCAACTTTTTGCGCGGCCCGCCAAAGCACCAATATAACTTTAGGAAAAATCAACAAACTTAGAGCGTAAGCGTGCCGAAATGGGGCCGGTGACAAAAATACGCGACAAACAGAAGCATAGTGGGAAACCTATTTTACTGCGCAAGTTTAATCCCCACTCCCCAGCGAATACGACGTCTCGCTTAGCAAGTGTAGCATTCTTTCTAGTGATGGGCATAATCGGATGATTTAAATAATCGGAATGTTCCATTTCGGAATGTTTATAAAATCGGAATATCATCCGATTATTTTACATTCCGTAAATGCAAGCAAGGGAAAACGAGCGAAATAACAACAAGCGGAAGGAAGATGAAGTGCGTGCAAATTTACGATGAGAGCACTCGCCGTCGCGCCGTAAGCCCTTATCTGCGTTGGCATCTATTGTTTGGGTTTGTAGGGCGGTCAGTAATAGCTATTTACGTTATTAGACCGGTAGCAACATTTTTATGGCCGCGCCAACACTTTACAGGTCGAACCGTAGGGCGAGACCTGTATGTTTGGCAAGGCCATAAGAATTCTACCGGTCGTGTATCGTATAAGATTTTTTAGGATACTGCATTGGTAACTAGCGTTTACATTGTTACAAACGAGTCCGGTAAATTTTATCTACCGGACTCGTTTGTAACTATGTAGATGCTAGTTAGCAATGCAGTATCCTAAAAAACAATTTATGAGTTTGAGTCGCACAGTGGGATATGAGGAAATAAAATATTTTTTCAAATTATTACAGTAGTTACGTTAATAGACTTTCGGAAAATGGTAGTGATATTTTAAAGTTTAATAGCACATAAAGTACATAATAGATAGTATAAAGCAATACTTGAATTTGAAGTCTGTAGGTGTACTATCTAATAATTAATCTACGAAATACCACTGCCATTAGTGCCATTCACGTATCATACACGTGCGCATACGGCGCGACTCGTCGACATTCGCCAACCAGCATATAGCAGTCAAGTGAGTCAATACAACATTCCGTATTCCGTTCAGTTCAAATTGGCATTTCGTTTTCTCATTTTGTGTACCGAATAGTAAAATAATCGAATTCCGAAAGTTCCGAATTTTGTGCACCGAACAGTAAAATAATCGAATTCCGAAAAGTTCCGAAATAATAGGAACCTTCCGATTTTTTGAACAATCGGAAACTTTCCAATTATTCATTCCGGATAGGCCCATCACTAATTCTTTCATTTCGCCAGTTTGCTACTGTATATTCATATGTGCGTTCATGTTGACAGCCGTATGACGTTTCACTACAATATTTTATATTTTTTATATTTATATATTTTATATTTACATATTTATACATATTTAATTGGAATTGTATATTCTTTTTTTCCCTTTTAAAAATTGTAAAATTTTTGTTCTCTAACATTGTTATTATAGCATGTCAATAAAAAATAAATTTTTTCTATATTTATTTTTAATAATATTTATACTCGTATATGATATAAAAGCACTATTTAAGTTACATTTGAATGTGCGGCCCGCATAAAAAAAATTATTTTTAAAATGGCCCGCCGTCCGAAAAAGGTTGCCGACCCCTGCTCTAGAACATAACACAATGACCTTAATTTTTTATTAATGCAAAACAACTGACAACTGATTTTTTTAAATTATACCATATCAAGTAGTTGATGCCAATCAATATAAAATTGTAATCTCTTTACAGATCGTAAATTGTTTCTGGTCCTTATATAACTTTTTTTTGAGCAAAACCCATGAATATGCAAAAAAACATAAAAACATAGGTCTCCCATAATCTAACGTACAATTGAACAATGTGACAATTGCATATTGTTTATTAGTGTCAAGAACAGTTTCGCATTAACGATTGCCCTTCGCATTATTGAAGCAAATATTTAATTTCGAAAATTTATAATGCCTTTTACGTATTGGCATCAAGAAAAAGTTGAAAAAAAATTATGTAAAAGTGAAAAACAATTGAACATCTGTAAAGAGAATAACATTTTCTATTGATTCACATCCACTGTTAGATATAACTATGTACTTTAAAAAAATCATAGACGGCGTTGTGAGTTATTTTGTATTAATAATAAAATTAAGACCATCGTGGTATGTTCTAGACGACGACGCCTGTGCAAACTAATGTGTGTGAAATTTTACGGAAATTAATTAAAAGGCAAAAATAGTTCGAAATATGGAATATTTAAACTATAATCATGCAACTCTTAGTCAGCATTGGCGTTATATCACTAGGTCAAGTTGCAATATATTGTTTGCGAGCCAGTAGTTTTTGCAGGCGTTTTTGTTTACCACGTACGTCAAGTAAGTTTCTAGGTCGCACAGTAGCAAAAACTTGACACAAATAATCTGTATATAAGCTGTGTTCTTCAATTTGATTTTTTAATACAATCTCTATCATTGAGATGCATTCGTTTGTGAATTGACGCAGGCTACACATGTCTTAGGGGGTAGTTAGACCTGGCTACTCCATTCACATCTCACCATATAACCTTTCATCCCTTCCCCAAGGTTCAACCCATTCATCAGCATAACGATTACAGCGTCTGTGGAATCGATTTCAACGGGAAACCAGCAGCCCGCTTCGTTGCTCTTCCGATGTTCAGATCCTGCCACGCGGTATTCTTCGGGTCTCTACGATACAGTTACATTAAACACAATGCACTTATTCGTTGCCCCTTTTTGTCTCTTACAACATCTATGCTGTATCTGTTGGGTCCCATTTTCATCAAGAGTAAAGCCTGAGCTATGTGAAAATTATTACTTATATCTATTCCTCAGTTAAAACAAAAATAAACAGAGTTTTATTTTTAAAGGTGCTCACTCTGCATATATTTGACAGAAAATTTCCCGGTTTCATGCCAGGTAGACATATAATCCGTATGCAAATTTCGTATTATTCCAACAAATAGTTTTTGATTTATACCGGCAGCAGACAGACAGACAGATAGATGGACAGAGGGACATACGGACAGACGGACGGAATTGAGAAAACTTGTTTTTCCTAAAAAGTAAAGACCAAAAGAAATCTGGGAAGGTGATTTTTTATACCAGATAAGTAAAAAGCTGTGGATGTGCCATGGTTTGTGAGCAAACGTCAAATCCATAACGAGCTTGGAATAGATTCAATAGAGGAATTTATAAAAACGCAAGAACATTTTTGAACAATTTGTACATCGACAACAATATCCTTCAACAACTCGACCAGGAGAATATTCACATTCAGTTCAAAAGACCACTGACTACCTCAAAGTTTAATATTGAGTTCAGAAGAAAGTGATTGGAGGAAAATAATAAAACTTTGAGGAATCATCGTTTTCTGTGCTAATGTCTTGTTAATAAATATTTTCTCTATGTTATGACAACCATGCATAATATTGGAAAATGTTGAGCTGGTACTTCTAAAAACTAGTTTAGTATTTAATACTTCTTAATTATCCAGAATTTAGATTTCATTTTTCACTTACAAATTAATATTTTACTTAAACTCTTGTTTTTATCTGCAACACATTTTGTGTACTGCTTTTTGTAGAACGTGTGTGCTTTGTATTTTCTAGAACAATATAAAATTCGCAAAGGTAATCATCCCTGGAAAGTTGTGATCTTTGAGATATGCAACCACCATTACATGCTGATATAAATCTGGTGCGGCACGAAAACACCGTAATCGGTGGACGCTGACGAATATCATTTGTATAATTAAGTAGTTTATCAGCACTTAACCTTTGAACATAATAGATATTAGCAGCAGTATAAAAACAATGTACCGTTATAAATGAAGTAATACAGGAAAGTAAGTACCTCCTCTAGCAAAAAACGTAGATAAATAAGTGTATCTGAAAACGTCTTGATCAGGTGAGAAAACTAATATATTTTTACATTGACATGGTGTAGTTATTTTATCCTAATTTATAGTTTAAATAATTATTTATTTTCACTTCGTATTGCTTGAAAGTATACCATGGAATGGAAACGCCCCGATAATATTCCTTACCCTAATACTTGGAAACAATTCAAAGGTCTCCGAGAAATAAATGGCAAGATTCCTGAATTCTGGATGCAAGATGTGACTGAGGATCTCGTGGATAGTATTACTGAAAGCATAGAGACAGGTTTTATAAATGAAGAGCCACTTTGTAAATATATCAGTAAGATTATAGATTATTGTAACTGTAGTTGCTGACATTTCATTCATTTTTAACTTGTAGAAGTAGCCGAAGACCCGGTTTCGGTGGCCGAGGGCAAGCTATATTATCAGTATTTATTTCGAAATCGTTTGACAGTTGTTTGTATGACGAACGATTCTGAAGGAAAACCGCAAGTTGCAGGGATTAGTTGCCTCAAAAGAACATCGATGAACGATCCTCAGCTGGAAGTGAGTTTATTTACATTAATTATATTTAGATTTATGTTGAAAGCGATAATTTTTATATCAACCATATTTTGTGGAATGCAGATTGTTACTAAAGCAGAATGTAATTATTATGGAAATATTTTTATTTGGTCTAGAAGAAATAACAGATGGATATCGCGACAGAAAGATTAATGTCACAAAACAGCATGTCTGGAGAAAGCGAATTTTAAAATGTAGTCTTGTAATTTTTCAGTAAAAAATATATTTGTTTCATATATTTAAAAAAATAACCGACGTGCATACCTACTATAAAAGTTGAAGCACAGGTGCATGAATTGATATTAATCTTTCCTATGATGCTTAAGTCCTTCATCTTTCTTTCTTCGTACGGTGAATTTTAAAGTCGCCATTAGGACTACGATTCTTGTTCCCACGCACCCTTGAAATGTAATGTATAGAACCTGCTATAGTCGGGTTTTATTAACAAAACATTTTTAGCCAGTTGGAGAACGCTATTCCAGGCTTAAACAACTGCTACATTACGCATACAGCCAGAAGGACCCCTTCAGCCATTTAGGTATAACAGAATATTTAGATGATCAAGGAATTTATGTTGTGCCAGAGTACAGAGGCCAGGGAATATGCTTAGAAATTTTAAACACTTGGTAAGGAATTTATGGATGACTTTTTTACTGCAAAAAAGACAGTAATTTGCTATACTATACATATAAATTAAGAAGTTGTATCAATGTAAATAGTAAATACTTTTTTAACACAATTTCGCTTTCGATTTAGCAAGGGTCATGTTGTACTAATGAAAGTTTTAAAGTACTAGTACTCAAGACTGCAAATTTCTTCAAAAATTATGCGATGATATACTCATATGATCTCTACTTGCAGGCTAATAATTGTAAAGCAGTTGGATTGAAAGCTGTAGTAGGCTCATTTACCTCTATAGTGTCTCAGAAATCAGCTGATCGACTTGGATTTCAAGAACTGAATTCATTTTCCTATGTAGAACTGGGAAAGGTAAATCCTAAATTTATTTTACCAGGAATTGAAGAGCACACTAAAAATCTCAGACTTCTGTATCAAGTTGTATGAATCCAGTATTAGCTTTAAAGTCTGTTTGAGATGATTTCATACTGATAAGCTATGTAACATTTAAATAAGAAAAACAATAAATTTTATATTTCTTTGTCTGTTATTAACGTGTCAAATCACTTTTCAAATATTCTTCGTACAGTTATTGACACGGATCATATTGATAGATGAAATACGAGTAGTTGAAAATACTTAGTATGTCCTAATGACTTCTTTGGAAGCTACCTTCATACAACATACATGTTTTGCAACTAAGTTCTTAAGACGATTTTACGTACAATATTACATTTTTGTAGTAGTTTTAGCTTTCTGGCATAGTTTTCAAAAATAATAAATCTAATGTGATGGTTGTAAATCAGGACAGCTGATAAATTGTTAAAAGTTGATTTCTAGATAGAAAAGTATTTATAGATGCAAAAAATATCTAATTATTTAAAAATGCAAGAGTGAAGTTAAGAAGAAAATAACAGACTAACTATTCAAAAATTATTAAGAAATTAGATATAAAGCAGGAAATACATTTAATATTCAAAAATAAGGTTCTAGAATATAAATTAATACTATCATCTTTGGAGTTATATGAAGGGTTGTTGATATTAACAGAAAGCAAATTATAATTAAAAGGTAATTAATAGTTACTACAAACTATAGGTATGTTTGAAGAAATATCAAAGTTCTAAGCTGAGTTCATATTTGAATAAGTTACGTATAAGATTGTCAGAACAAAAATATACTTTATGTAGTTAAAAATAATCCAGGGAGTAGTTTTAATCATTTTGTATAAAATGACGATTACTAGTGAATTGTAAATAGAGGATAACAACTTATTTTTGATTTATAAAATGTAGGCATAATTCATTTGTATCTATAAAATTAACGAATATACCCTTTTATAATCAATAATTTATTAATGGAGTGATATACAATAGTGCAAAGACTTAAATTAATTAATAATAAAACTAGTAAGTAAAATTTTAAAATGAAACAAACTATAATATGAAGAAGGAGACCATTTAATTAATTAACGAAGAATTGGAATTGGTGAGATGTGTTCGTTCGAGCTGGAGTGATTGAAAGAGCTGCGATTTGAGTTGCTGTCAAGACGCAGATATCTGTAACTGATTTGAATGGGTATGTTGTCATAAAGTTTTTATTGGAGTAAATAAAACCTGGGCCTGCGATTGCTGGTTGAATTCCATACTAGTCGCAGTTAAGGTGAAGACATCTGTGAATTGGATTTGAATTGGCTACGCTGTTGCAAAGTCATCATTGAAGTAAATGCTTATGGAATGCAGTTAATTGGTTGTATTCCATGCGAGCTGCTGTAAGGGGAAAGGCATCTTGGAATTGCTGTTGGATGCGATACAAAGGGTATACCATTTGGGAGAGGTGGTTGGTTGTTGAGGTTGGTGTATGAAACTAGAATCCACTTTGCGACTCCACTCCATGTGTGTTTCGGTTTTTGCCTTCAGTCTATTGTCTAGCAGTCTCTCATATACTTTGGATACGTTACTTAATAACGTTATCCTTCTATAATTGAACTTCTCGCTTGCATGCAAGCAGTGTAGACGCGTGTGCTTGTTGCTCTGATAGCCTACAGAAATCGTTGTAAAATGCCTTTTACGCGGGAACAGAAAGTCGAGATTGCAGACGTAATTAAAGAAACCATTACAGCTCTATTGATGGATGATAATTTTATCAGAAGAATAATGGACAACATGTGGACAAAATTCGAGGCTAAGTTAGAGGAGATGAATAAAACACTGGAAACAACTGTAACAAATCTCCAAAGAGAAAATGAAGACCTGTCTATGCAGCTGGATCATCTGCAGTAGTATTCCAGAAGAAATTGCATCCGCGTCTTTGGGCTCCAGGAAAGTGCTGGTGAGAACTTAGAAGCTAAAGTTATTTCTATCGTGAAACAAAAAGCGAACGTCGACATTTGTGCTGATCATATTGACCGTTGTCATAGACTTGGTGCTCAAACGGTTAACAAAAAACCTCGTGCCGTAATTATTAAATTTGTTAGTTACAAATACCGAGATATTGTGTTCAAAAACAAAAGATTCTTTAAAAACACTGGTATTACAATAAAGGAAGACCTGTCCAGATGCCGATTACAAGTTTTCAAGGCAGCTTGCACCAGCTTTGACTTCAAATGTGTGTGGACAATCGACGGGGTGATAAAAATTAAAGCAAATAATACAATTTATTTCGTCACTAACTAAAAGATTTGGAAGGTGTCGTGCAAAAGCACAACCACCTCATTCTTAAAATCAGCTTACCATTTAATCTAATGTGCAGCTAGCTAACCGGTTTATAATTAGCTATGCATTTTTTTATATGTACTTCAGTTTAGTTAAATAACCTGTCACCGCAAACTACCAGTATTTGCTATCAGGAGTAGCAGTGCTTAAATTTAATAGAAAAGAACAAATTTATTTTATTTACATTGTTTGGCCTTGCTTAAACTAAAATTTGTGTTTTTTTCTTAAATTTATATTTTAGTCTATTTTTGTGTCAACTATAGGATCTTAATTGTTAAGTTCTGTTTTAATTTTTAATTTTTTAGCATAGGTATTTGTTGCTTATGAGTGGTTTTGCGGTTGCACATATAAATGCACAATCGATAACGAATAAATTTCAGTTGCTCCGAGAACATGTTTTACATTACGAATATGATTTAATTACTCTAACGGAAACATTTTTACATGAAAATATACTTAGCAATATACTTGAAATTCCTGGTTACAGTGTAATACGGAAGAATCGACCTACCTTTGGTGGTGGTATTGCATTGTATTTGAAATCATCTATTGAAATTAAACAGGTTCATGTAAGAGATTATTACATTTGCTACACAAGGGAATTTATTCGAACGCAAAAAAAAAGAAATCATATGTACTTCACAGCAGGGTGGTCCAGGAATTGTCTAGTCGTGTAGCAAACGTTTTCCAAGCTAGTTCCTGAGCAGGAATGGGGGGGGGGGGGAGTTGTCCGGAAGCGCCACTGGTTCGAGACGGTCCAAACCAGAAAACCTACAGGTGGCCGTGTAAGTTCCTAAACCCACTCAGCTGTTACATAAAAATAATAAACGACCGAAAACAACATAACTTGGAATTACCTAATTGTTTATTTGCACATACAAATCTGTACCATGCTTAAAAAGGCGACAGAAATCTGCGATAAATAGTTTGTTTGTAAATGGAATAGTACCTAGACGTAATTTTAGTTTATGTATAAAATGTACAAGATTTTATGTCAATAAATTTGAAAGCCAAACAGAACTCTCGGATCTTAGCTTGCAATTCCGTTCGAGTACATGTAGCTCAACTGTAGTGACGGTAGTGACTAAACATTAACAGCGATAGCGGAATACGGGAGATTTTAATAAATCGTTTCAACGCTCAAATCAATTACCTACTCGCGATTCATTCGAAGTGGTACCATTTCGTGATGTTATTACACTAAAAATTGTGTATATTCAGCGCAGTGTGTTAAATGCAAAGATTCAAGCTCCCGGAAACCCTCGCAAAAGGGATCTGTTAAATTTCGGAACGTTGAGGTACTTGAACGCAACTAAACTGCAAAGGCACTATTGCCAATCGAAGGAAATTATTAAATGTACAAAATGAAATTAACCTATTCCGCATACACATTTGCACGAGGTGAACGTCGCCAATAGCTACACAGAGTTTTCTGAATTTCTCGGTACCATCTGTTATGGAGATCACCATCAAACAAGGTGAGCGCAGTGCACAAGCTTTCACAAAACTAGTCCGAACGATATTTCTAGTTTAAGCGATGGGGTGAATAAACGCTAGAAGGTAGATACCTGGGTTGTTCAGTAGCGCAGCGGCGTCGACAGAACAGCCATGAAGGGGTTTGCTCCACGGAGATGTCCTCTAGTTGGAAATAACTTCAAGTGCAACAGGTTCTTGCACCGGGGGAAAAACCTCGTGGTTATCACACTGGGGAGAAGCCGTACGTTCAAAGGCTATCACATGGATTGAGGGTGCCCAGACCGCGTGGGGGTCCTCCAGGTGCGATAATTAAGCCAAAAGGTCGTAAGCGAAAAACAGGAGCACTAACGTACCAATTAGGGGACTATGAAAGAGCCAGAGCCCAGGGTGCTACGACAGAAAATCCTGAAAATCACACGATATCTGAATTCGACGTCCAACGAAAGCACAAAATAACATACCAGAGCTGTTGGATGGCCTGTGAGTAGATTGCAGAAATACATAATCATCCCAGTATAACTGGCTTCCTTTCAGCAATATAGCACAATATTTCCTAGTTCTGAACACAAAATCTACCGATAATTTTTGGAAATTACTTGATCCACTTAAGTGAAGTATCCAAAATCACATGCAGCCCTAAAAGGAAATAATCTCGCGAAATCAGTCTCACACAATGGCCACCGGAAATCGTACTAACAAGGTCTTTTGAAAATTGTATTATAATCTCTTAGAATTTTCAAGGTTTTCCAAAATCATCCAAAAATGCTAAAGTGAGTATGCAACCAAATCTACACCTAGGAACTACAAGTCAATCTAAATCTCGGAACTACTTCTGAATGCATTTAAGCGAAAATCATACATAACAATTCTTGACTGCATCTAAATGTAAAATTACACGTAACAAGATATTTTAGAATTTGAACAATTATGGATTGAGTTCGTTGTTCACAAGCATAAATACTTACTAGGTACAATTTACTTACCGCATCGAAGCAGATATCGAGCATTTATTGATCACTTTGAAGTAATATGCAGTAATCTGCTTCCTTCATACGATACTGTACTATGTGTAGGTGACTTTAATATTGACCTTTTGGAACCTGATAGCACTGAATCTGCACAATATTTATCTATGTTAGACAGTTTTGGATTCACTCAATTAATTAAGGAACCTACTCGTATAACTTCCAAATCAGAAACGCTTCTTGATCATATATTAGTAATCGTAATTTCAATATCATTGCTGGATCTGGTACTAAACACCTAAGCGCTTTTTCAGACCATGAACTTGTTTATTGTAACCTATTATTAGAAACATCAAAACCGCAGTCTAAAACATACACATGTAGGGACTTTTCAAATTATGACTATGATAATTTTCAAAATTATATTCAAGCTCTTAATTGGGGTAATATTTACAATTTAAATGGTGTCAATGATAAGGTAAATTGCTTAACCCTTATGATACCATAAAAACTTACACCTTCTATCTCCCATACGAAGTACCCGGGTACTAGCTCTATTGTGGTATTTAACATGCATGTTAGTGCATAATTTTCCTGCGTTATCGCTGCTGACATTTGTTTGCGTGCGTCTTAGCTCATTTTTTATTGTTTGTTTTCAAATTTTATTAGTTAGAATAATAAAATTGTGAAGCTTAGAGCGTCAGTTGCGTTATTTACGAGTTGGAGTGCAGTCAGTTCGTGTGTGTGTGTGTGTGTGCTTCAACAAAAATGGACGTGAATCCAAACGAACCGGTGGCTCGGCCGAGTGGCTTTGGCACTTCAGTTGTTCGATTACAACGGTGAGTTTAGTACCTAATAAACAATATGTTTCTGGTTCCATTTCAATAATGAAAGTGTTTGTCTTTACAGATAAAAAAGAAGGAAAAGCACGCCAAGTCGATGTTGGAGAGAGGTACTAATGAATCTATGTCAGTATTACAATGGCTGCGGAAGAAATATCACTACCGACAATTTTTTTACGTCACTCCCCTTGGTAAACTGCATCAGAAAACAGGGGCTCACGTTAGTTGAAACATTGAGAAAAAACAAACTCTACATCCCAAAAGAATTGCTACCATTGAAGAACAGGGAAGTAACATCAAGCCTTTTTGCTTTTCGTGATGAAGGAACTTTATATTCCTATATGCCTAAGAATAAAGCTGTTGTGTTGCTTTCGAGTATGCACACATCTTCAGAATAGATGACACGGCTAAAGTCAAGAAACCTGAAATGATCCTGTACTATAATTCTAGCAAAGCCGGAGTTGATCAAATGTATCAGATGGTAACGCAATACACGACTAAGAGAGGAACAAATAGTTGGCCACTGGCTTTTTTCTATATCATTTTGAATATTGCTAGTTTGACAGCGCATATCATTTATACTGAAAACAATCCACAAATTGGCTGTAAAACTAATCGTCGTAGATTATTTCTAAAAAAATCTAGGAAGAGATCTCTGCCTAAACTCCATAATAAAACAAATAAGGAACAGCTAGTCACGCGGTGTTACTTCATGAAAACCGCCATGGAAAACATTCTTGGCGTAAAATAGCCACTGTACATAACCCACCACCAGCACCAACCCCCGTCCAAGAACGTGACCAGACGGGGCGCATGAAATTTATTGGTTGCTGCATCATGTGTAACACCGCGGATGACAAGAGGAAAAGAACACGTAAGAGATGCTATAAATGCAAGAACCCAGGGTACGATGAAGACAACAACCCAACTCCTACTGCAGGCAGAAAATGTGTGGAATGAAGATACGACGTGTTTATCCCAAAATCATGCATCACTGTTTACTTTTTTATCTTTACTTACTTTTGAATGCTTTATATGAAACTCACTCATTATATATTAGTTACCCGTTTACTATTAATTATATACCTTCAATATAGAACTAAATACTATCCAATTAAGCATTTATTATTACAGAAATCGTTTTGTATTCATATAAACCTAAAGAGTACCGGGGTACTCCATACGGGAGAGACAAGGTGCACTTTATGCAATTGTAAAATAAAATATTTGCTCCCACTATTTCTACTAAAAATATGTTTTTCATGGGTAAAACTATTTTGTGTGAGATGTCAGGAAAACTCAAAAGAAAAGGTTGAATAGAAAAATAGTTATGTGACTGTAACGACGAAATAGTACCCGGGTACTCCGTATGGCATCATAAGGGTTAAATGAGAACCTGATACATGCTTATGACATTTTTGCTCCCAACTTTTCGAAAGCCGAAAGCTCCTTGGCTAACGGATACTGTCAGGGTAATGAGAGGCTTAAGAAACGCTGCATATAAACGATTTAAAAAATATCGAAAACAAGAACAGTGGAATTATTACAAATCACTTCGCAATCTAACCACTCTTGCTATCAGGAACGAAAAAAGGCATACCTAAATTATAAATTAGCTCATGGTAATTCTAAAACTTTGTCGAAAGATTTACAGCGTTGTGGTATTTACTCGAAATAAAAAAACAACGCTATACCACCACACCTGAACGATGTTAATGCAATTAACTCATATTTCAACTTGGTGCATGGTGTGGAGCAACCCGATCCGGAAATTCTAAGAATGTATGAACGTATGAAATCTAACTTAACCACTAAATTTTCATTTACTGCTATTTCTGACGACGATGTTACCAAAATTATCAACTCTATTAAAACCAAAGCAATGGGTAGTGATAATTTAAATATTACCATGATACAATAGTGCTGCCCTTTCTTAACACCCTTTATTACTCACATAATAAATTCTTGTTTATCTGAAGGCATTTTTCCAAAAGACTGGAAAATTGCTAATATACTTCCTGTTGCTAAAATAAACATGCCAAAAGATATGAAAGATCTAAGGCCAATGAGCATACTACTGCGACATTAGCGCCGGCCGAAATCGTATTTTTACGCATTGGAATACGTTCGAATTTGACCGCCGCCAAAACTTCGTCACAAATTGTCCGAAAACATCGCCGAGGCACGAAGAAACAATCGAGGTGCGCAGAGGTCACGAGTCGTCGTCGTTCAGCGCATCCCTCCCTAAAATTCTGCACAAATTACGGCGTATGGTAATGTATAAATAAGAGATATCGTACGTTGTACACCCCCGAAATAAAAACAAATATAACTTTATTTCATGCCCACGATAAAAGTAAACAAACTTAACCTAGTTTCTGTTTACAGTTTAGCCGAGTAGAGGACGCTCCCCTAACTACAAGCTCCCCCGTTCTACGCACGAGATTGTACGACCGAGGAAGTATCGTGGCTTGCCTAACCCAGTAGGCTCTAACCGGCCCAGAAGACATTAAAATCCAGATCTTTTATTTGAAAATACATGGAATATTTTAGTTATTATTTTAAACTGTAAATAGGTATATAAAATAAACCGCTTTATTTGATGTGTACTTGATTGTATATTTGAGTTGAACAGACTGAACCCTGGCATCTGCTATCTGGCTGTAAAATTCTCTTTGAAAATTTCCTTAACAATGGTAATTATTTATTGCTCGAAAATAAGCAAATAATTAGTAAGTTCAGACTGTTATACTACCAGTACTATCGAAAGTCTTGGAGAAAGTTATAGACTCACAAATCAGGGAATATTTGGAAGTTAATTCATTATTACCTGATTATCAGTCAGGTTTTCGCTGTAGTTTTAGCTGCTGTTCTGCATTGTAAAACATAACAGATGATATTTTAAGAGCGAGCGATGCTGGTAATATTACGGTATTGATACTATTAGATTTCTCCAAGGCTTTCGATACTATTAATCATGTGGTATTATATGCTATATTGCAGCATTTTGGTTTTGCTGAGAGAGCGGTTAAGTTAATTGAGAGTTTTTTAACTCAAAGGCAACACTGTGTAGTACTGGATAACAATCGTTCAGATTTACGCTTTGTCAAATATGGAGTTCCCCAGGGCTCTATACTGGGTCCTCTATTGTTTACTTTATATTCTTCAAATTTTAGTAGCACTTCTCTCAATAATTGCCTTTACCATCAGTAAGCAGATGACACCCAAGTCTATCTATCATTTAAACCAGCTGATGTTCAGACTGCCTGTGTCGTTATTAACAAGGAGTTGAACGAATTAGTTGATTTGGCAACCCATCAAAATCTGCTATTCTTGTATTTGGTTCTTCTAACCACAGAAATGAATGCTTACAAACAATTCAAATTAAAATTAGGGACACGCCAATTTCATATAAAAATTCCGTTAAGAATTTGGGAGTTATACTTAATAAAGACCTAAGATTTCGTGAACACATAAATGCTTGTCTACGTAAAGCTTATTGTAATTTTAAATTGCTATTATGTGACTCACTAGTTCTATCGCATTTTAATTTCTGCGATACACTTTATGGATTCTGTATAGACAAAGCAACATCAAATAAAATACAATTAGTCCAAAACTCTTGTTTGCGGTTAATCCACGGGATACGCAGACGAGAACATATTAGATATAAAATTAGAGAAACTAACTGGCTAGACATGGAGAAACGCCGCTTTATGCATGCTGCTGTTTTCTTTCATGGGGTTATCTTGTTGGAGTCACCTCCATATCTCTACAATAAAATAAGTTTTCCAACTGACATTCATAATCTCAATTTTCGTGATAGAGGCTTGTTATCCATTCCATTACATCGTACTGAACTCTTTAAACGATCTTTTACTTATAACTAGAATATACAATGCGTTACATACTGCTTTTAAGACGACTTCCTTGCACACTTTCAAAAATAAATTGTTAAACTGGCTAGCTTCTTGAGTATAAAATCATTTCTGTTAAAAGATTTCGTTCTCTGTGTTTTTTTATATTATTCCCAGCTCCCACTCTGACGGTTTTATGCATTCCTCCGAAATTTTATTCAGCAGTATTGTTAGTGTTTCAATTCCATTATTCCCCAATATCTTCAACATTTCCGAGGTTATACCATCATGTTCTGCTCACTACTTCCCTGGTATACTTGTGTATGTCCATATGTTCGAAGAACGAGTTTGTTACGACTAGGTTATTAATTAGACAGAAATCAATTAATCTTCTTCCGTTATTGTTTCTTGTTTCTTCTCCGTCTAGTCCAATTGTCTCTCCTGTTTCTTCATCTTTTTTCCCTATTCTTCCATTTAGGTCACCCACTATGATTATTTTTCCAGTTATATTTTCTACTACCGGGTGGCCATACATATCTGAGATCACGGTAGCCATGGAATTAGCTACTTATAAATGTTGGTTAGCATTATATTTCAATTAAAATAAGTTGGATATCTATGCAATGTAATAAAATGCAATAAGAGGAGGGGAATGTGCCCCGGATTCTGCAGTTTAGCACACGACTCAATTATAAAAAGCTCCTCTGTAATAATTTTTGACAGATAAGAATTTTAGTTGTGATGACATTAATGATATTTAGTTTAGTTGGATTCATCACTTTAATAAAGCGGTGTTGATTCCAAAGGTAATGTGATATCAGATATTTATGGCCACCCGGTACTTCTGATAATTGCTCCCAAAACTGATCTTTTAGTTGTGCTCTTTTATCTTCTTCTGGTTCGTAGACTATTACTATCGTTGTTTTGGTTGATTTTTCTAATTGTATTTCTAACTTAAGTATTCTTTCTGTGATAGCTTTCCAATTTTTAAGGTATTTATGCATTTCTTCTTTTACTATGCAACCCACTCCCTCTCTTGCTCTCTGATTTTGTTCAACTCCCGCATATATTAGTATATTTCCAATTTGTAGTATTTTCTCTCCCTTCCCTTTCATTCTGGCCTCCGTTATTCCAAGTATATTCACTTTTGCCTTGTTAAATTCTTCATCTAGTTCATGTTGCTTTCCTGCTATACTTCTTATGTTCCATGTTCCTAATTTCCAAACTTTCTTATTTTCTTCCTTTACTTTTCGTATTTTTCTTCTCTTCATCACGCTTCTGTATTCTTTTTTGTTTATTCGTTTTACCATTTATCATATCCTTTGTTCTCGCCTGGTCCTTTCCCCGTTTATCCTTCCTGATACTATTTTCTAGTCGCGAAAATACTGACTTCGTTTCAGAGGAATAGGCCCTTTTTAAGTTATTCCTGGCGTTCCAAACTTATATACGAAGGGAGCCCCGCCGCCTGCCGAGTTTAACATCCGTTGCCGACTGCCAAGTAGCATCGATCGAACCGTTTACCAGAGGAAATTTTATCTTATGTCTGAGCATACCCGAAGCCAAAGTAACATGTAAGTAATTAATAAAAAAAGCCCGAACAATTTATGCAAGCATTACATGGCACCCACATGGAGGGACTACTCTCAAATGTATAAACAGGAAATTTAGATGCACTAGTCGTTTCAGTATCCAGATTGGTGCCCAGTCAACTAGAAACCTGAAAAAGGACCCGAGGACCTCCCAGTCTTAGCAAAGCCCAGGTCTGCAATACTGTCCGCAAGTGGAGACTCAAATTCGACGGTAGGCCTACTTTTGTCCCGATTTTTTTCTTGAAAAGAATAGAAGAGCTGTTGACCTGCTCCCAATTCCAGGAACAAGAAGTCCTCACTGCTTTGTCCAAGCTCTTTAACAAAAAAGTACTTTTGTTGGTCAGCAACAACAAATAGAAGTGGTGAAGCTAGAGGAACTTCGTCAAAGCCTTCCAGACACAGTACTTGCCCCCATGCTTCCAATTCTGGATGGCCGAAGAGATTCTCCACAGAACGCAGGGCCAAAAGGAGTTCATGGCTGACTTTACCACATCGCTCCAGACCCTGCTGTAGACATTTGGAGCAATGGATGAACGGTAACAATTGAAACTCATCTACGAAACTCTCCTCCCGGATTACAAGTCATATATCAGGAGAAAACATGTTTACAACCTAGCGGAGCTAATGCAAATGGCCGCAGCTCGAGCAGATGTAATTCCACCCCCACCTGCAGCTCGTTCAGTACGTCGATTGTCTTTTACTGTGCCAGGCAGCTAATTGTACTACTTCAAGGCCATGCAGTTCAGCTTGAATTTGGCCCCGGCGACGTTCCAGAGGTTCTTGAATAGTATTATCAGCCCGCAACTAAAACCACATACCTTTTGTTACCTCGACGACATCATAGTTTTCAGCAGTTCGTTCACAGACCACCTGCAACGCCTTTAGGAGGTGTTCCGACGGTGACGAGCAGCCGCCTACAATTACAATCAGAGAAGTGTAACTTCTGCCAGCCCGAACTTAAGTACCTCTGGCACGTCGTCAACAAAAGGGAATCTGTACCCATCTAGAAAAGATGGAGGTCACAGCGAAGACAGAATGGCGATTAGACGGTTTCTAGGTATGGCATCCTGGTAACTCAAGTTTATTCCAGGGTTCGCTCAAATGTCATCCCCCTGAATGGACTTCTCCGGAAAGGTGCCAAGTTTAAGTGGACGGAGAGACAGCAGGAATCCCTCAACGAACTGAAGTCCTTACTTTAGCCCTGTTGTTTGTCCTACAAACGGAAGGTAGCGCCACCGGCCTGGAGACAGTGTTTACGCAGGTGCGGGAGGTACCATCTCGGTCATCGCACATTCCAGTCGCTCCTTTACAGACGCCGGAAAAAGATATTCAGCTACAGAACTGGAGTGCCTCACCGCACTGTTCATCATCAAGAAGTACAAGGGGTGCCTAGAAAAATATCACTTTAAAGTGGTGACAGATCACCGAAGTCTTAGGCAGCTACGCAACTTACAGAATCCCTCCGCCAGTCTTGCAAGTTGGGGATTGGAGCTGCAACAGTACGACTTCGAAGTCCAATATCGAGCCGGAGCACAGAACCACGTAGCAGACGCCCTGTCCAGAGTACCTGGAAGCCCAAACAAGGTCTGCAGGACACCTGGGAGTGATGAAAACAGCCGCTAGAATACAAAAACATTAAACGTCAAGAATTTCGGCTTAGACAGCGTAGTATTTGTGGATGAATACGCAGCATTATCTGGCTTAATGTGCTTTGCATCTTGTGAACTCGATCAAGAAACCGCGGGATGGCCATGCTCTTTGGTGGCTCTTGTTGTTTGAGTACTTTGAGAACGAGGATACTTAGGCAGATTTGGCTTTGTTGCTGTTTGTGCATCCATATTCACTAACGTTTCGCAAGACCTTGCAGCTTGCATCATCAGAGTAAAAATCGCACTAAGAACTGAAGGTCGGTGTAGAGATATTTATAATCCTCTGTGGCAGCCGCACGGACTGGCGTAACGCTGATTGGCAGTTCGAGTTTAACGTAATCCGTGGGGCATAGCCGTATGACGCACAGTGGTTGTAATGCTTTCGATCTTGTATCACAGGAGTCTACATTTTACTAAGCTTAAAACCATCTTCTCTGTTTATATTTGGATGTTTTTCTATTTCTATAGCTTCACGTATTACTCGTGGGAAGTAGTGAGGTATTCTGGCAAGTACTCTGGCGTGCTCAAATTCTAAGGTGTGCTCATTTGTAAACATACGCTCAGCTATGGCTGATTTTCTGTTGCGTTTGTGTTTGTAATTGCCTTTATGTTCTTGAAGTCTTAGTTCAACGTCTCGACCAGTCTGTCCAATGTAGTAGTAGTAGTAGCAGCAGTATTTGTGGGGAAACACATGTCAAGCAAGTAGCCCTTCATAGGCCCCTTTTGTCAACCCCGTGGCTCTTGTCGTCAAAGTCTGGAGAACTGTTGCTTTTTTGCATTGGATGATGGTGTGAGTTAGCATTTAGATATCTGTCCGTGTGTGTCTTCTTTCTATAGACTGCATGCCATAAACTACCATCTGATTTATGTTTCACTAGAACATCTAGAAACGAAATACTGTCATTTTCCTCTACTTTCATTGAATGTTGGGATGTACAGAATTCAGGTATTTTAGAAAGAGATTCAATGTCTGGCATCCGTGTGACTAGATGATAAAAGTATCATCTAGATATCTCAACCGGCAGGTCGGTTCTAGCTGCGCTTGTTCGAGAGCCTTGGTTTCAAATGCCTCCATATAAATATTAGCGGTAACAGGTGATAGCTGTGAACTCATAGTCGCTTCTTCTACTTGTTCGTATAGTTTATTGTTCCAACTGAAGTAAGTGTTTTTGAAGCAAATTTCGACAAGTTCAACTTGGTCTGTAGGCAGGAAAACCTTGAGCATTACTAGCACCTCATCAACCGGCACTTTCGTGAAGAGTGATATTACGTCGAAACTGACTAAGAGATCATCCTTGTTTAACTTTATGTTTTTTAGGTTCTTGACAAAATCTGCTGAATCCTTGACAAAAGAGTGTGTTTTACCAATTAGAGGCTGTAGTATACTGGTTAAATGGCTTGCCAAGGCATGTGTAGGAGAATTGATCCCTTTAACAATTGGTCTCAACGGAACACCCTCCTTATGTATCTTAGGTACACCATATATGCGAGGAGTTATTGCATTTCTAGGAATCAATCGGTGCTTTAAAGTGGGATCGATACTATCGGAGCGTTTTATGGTGGAGGTTATTTTTGTTTTCAGAGAGGTAGTGGGATTGAGATTTACACTTTTTTACGTTTTATCAGCTAGTAAGATCTTCATTTTCGCATTATAATCTTTAGTGTTTATCACCACAGTAACATTTCCTTGACCGGCTTTGAGGACGACAATATCTTTGTTCTTCTTTAATGCTCTAGCTGCCCCTCCCTCTGCTTTATTGAAGTTGGAGCGGAGTGGTTTTGCTCTTCTTAAAATGCAAGAGACATCCTGTCGGACGATTTCTGCATCTCTTCTGGGAAGTTTTCGGATTACTGCTTTCACTCCACATATTATCTCCTCCAGATGTATTTGTTTAGGGACTACAGCGAAGTTAAAACCTTTCGTTAGTAAGGATGTGGTTTGTTTATCTAGTTCTATGTTGCTAAGGTTTACGATTACTTTGTCCGTAGCCAATTGTTTCGATGAGTGCTTAGGCGCTAGATTATCATATTTAGCAGATTGTTTAGCAGTTGTTTGTTCCAGTGTATTGTGTGCTTGTCTCATAGTGATAGCGTCGATTTTCTCGAACAATGTTGGCTCCAGCGTGTTCGCCAATTTTATGTGTATAGCCTTGATCCTGTGCTATCTAATTTCTGTCTAAGTCTTTGTATTTCGGATCTTAATAAGCCCAGACTGACATTACTGAGGATTCTGTTGTTATGATGCTTTCTTAGATGGTGTTTAATGTAGACACAGTTATGTAAGATCTTCCTGTCACGGCAACATTTTAGAAAGGCTAGGTCCACTAATAATTACTCCTTTTTGGCTTCAGTTGGTCTAATGATCTGGTTTGGTTGTGAACTTCCTCGCCGTAGAGGCGTGTTATATACTGTTTGAGGCTTTTGCTGTTACTCGAATTATTATTCTTAACATAGAATTTCGGTTTAGACTGCGTAGCATTTGTGAATGAACACCCAGCATTATCTGGCTTAATGTGCCTTGTACCTTATGCACTTGAGCAAGAAACCGCGCGATAGTCATGCTCTATGGTGTCTCGTGTTGTTTGAGTATCTTGAGAACGAGAAGGCCACGCCCTACGGATTACGTTGCACTCGAGCAATCAATCAGCGTTACGTCACTCAGCGCACCTGGCACAGAGGATTATAAATAGTTCCACACCGACCTTCAGTTCTTAGTGCGACTTTCACCCTGATGTTGCAAGCTGCAAGGTCTTACGAAACGTTAGTGAATATGAATGTACAAACAGCAACAAGGCCAAATCTGCCTAAGTATCCTCATTCTCAAGGTACCCAAACAACACGAGCCACCAAAGAGCATGGTCATCGCGCGGTTTCTTGCTAGAGTTCACAAGGTGCAAGGCAGATTAAGCCAGAGAATGCTGAATGTGCATTCTAGGTTAAGAGAAATAATTCAAGTAATCGCGAAAGCCTCAAACATTATGTAGCTAAGGATTAATTATAACTAACGCTTTCCTAAACGCATCGGCTCCGTCCGAAGTGTCATTACACTCGAAAAATACAAAGAAACCAATAAAAGTAGTGCCGACGTCAAAGCAACAAAAATAAGCAAGCGTGGTGGAAATTCACCAAAAGCGAAATACCATCCCTAAACCAGCGAAATGAATAAAATAGGCAAACAATCATCCACTAAAAATCGCTCAACACCCACTCGCGCACCAATGGGCATCGAGTATGTAACACATAAAGGAAAACGACCTTTAAATAGTGAAACGCTAGGAGCAGAAAATACTCCACATCTGTCAGTCGGCCCCGAGTCCACTCAACATCTCCACCTTGGAAACAAGAGTCCACCAGCCAGTCCACCCTGTCCTTCAAATTTGGGTTGACAAGAAACGGCTTGTCTCAAACTAAATGCATCTTCCGGAATAGCTTCTACTAGAGCGGACCCAGATAGTTGAATCTTACCACGAGAATAGTAGTCTATTTATCTAGAACAAAGTGGCATTTTAAAGACGAGAAAGTTGTTTACGTCCGAGGCATCAGCCGAGGACGGAATTACTTGCGAGAACCTTTAAAAACACTTTTCGTTCGTGGTGAATACAACGGTTTATTTCATACTGCAAGTTTAATGAATTTTAAATAAAAAGTTTTAAATCATTTCAAATTTCATGTCAACAACTGACGTATAATTTTAAAGTACTTGAACTTTAAAATTTAACTTTAAAGTACTAGGATTTTAATGTTCCATTTTTTGTACCATAAATAATCCGAAAAATGTAATTTTTGACATCAGTATGAAATAAAACCAATTCTTTATTATTTTATATATATAATTTCTAAAAAATTTTCCAGAACATTTGTACATCTAGTGACCCACGGTCTACTTTAGGTATTGCAACAAAAATAGATAATTCAATGTCAACAGTTTAGATACTTTTTGCCTGACGAATCATTTTTACCACAATCCGTTTTTGTCCTTCGTATGCTGCCTTTTTTCTTTATTAATAGCTTCATCTTGATTACACAGGAAACAGAATTCGCTTTCACTATTCTTGCTACTTTATAACTAGTCGTACGTTGCCGATGGTAGCCACTATTACACACCGTTATATCTTCTTTATAAATATTTTCTACGTTACTCGCAGAACGACGTGACGTACGAGGGTTGTCCGCCATGTTAACTAAATGTAAATGCTTAACGTTCAAGTGCATATTATTCAGTATTTATTTGTTCTTTTCGCTTATCAGCAGAAAGGCATTTTGCAAAATGGCTGAAGTTCAGCCGTCACTTTGCAAAATTTGTAAAGCTTGTTCAAAATGCCGGCGTTTTGCAAAATGACTCCACATTTTGCAAAAAGATGGATTCCGCAGAGAAGAAGACGAAAAGGAAGACCTAGAAAATCCTGAGAAGAAAGACTTATAACAGCTATGAGCAGAAGTTACATGGAAGAAGATTCATGGCAAAACAAAAAACAATGGCGATTTTCGATAAACGGCCAAGGATGCTGTAACAAAGATGCTGTATATACATATAAATTCCAGTACCTGTTTGTTTTTACGTTTCCGGTTGCCAAGTCACATTAGAACACGTATGACATTAAATATTATTCTGTAAACCAAAAACTCACTAGTTTTCGTTACGATAATCAAAAAGTTATTGGTGTGTAATAGTATTGATATTGCGATTGCTAAAATCGCTATAGTTATGAGAAGTTTATTGAGAGGTATTGGAGATTCTTGTTCGGTCAAATGTGGTTATTGTGGAAATTGAAAATTCCATCTTTAGTGAATTTGGCCTGTAACGCTGCTTTCCTAGTTCTATTGTGGTCAGAACTAACTGTTATAAATCGTTTTAAAAAAGATGTCTTTCAAGCCTTAATACTTAAATGTTTAATTGCCTTGTTGTTTTCCCGCTAAATCAGCTAAAACAAGAGAACTAATACCTTTAATTATTCTCAGTCGTGGTTATAGATAATCATTCCAACACACTTTTGGTCATTGACACCAACACAGCTTAAAATCTAAAACTAAATACTCCACACTTTCCGTCCAGTTATAGCCAATCGGTTTAAAATAAGTGTAATACAGTGATAATAATAATCGGCTTTAAACACATAACAAGGAATCAAATAAATGAACGCTTAGAATATATGTCCATTACTAATCCAAACGGTGGTATTTAATATCGTTTAATATTACATGAGTTTACCAGTACCTACTTACCGGTTACCGCAACTAGCATGTATAACATTAGCCTGCATACATTTACAATTACCCAATATTTAAAAGGAAATAGCATTAACTCTTTCAGTCACGCCTATACTTCCTGTTGTAAAAAAATTCCAAAAATTTGTGGAAAGCATAGTTGCTACCTAAAGATCATTTTAAAATTTATTTCAATTTATTATCTCACTCCCCCCCCCCCCTTTTGTTTGAGTATGTCCCTGCTGAGGGACAAGATGACTACACAAGATAAAAAGATAATGCAAAAAAACTTTATTTTACCAAATAAATGCAGTTTTGGGAACAAATGAACATACAAGCAAAAATAAAACAAATAATTAAAAGTAGTGACATGTTATTTTGTTTTACTCTTTGTATGAAACTCTGAAAAACAATTTCTGTTCTTCATTACACACAAATGAACTTTGCATTTTGTGCAGAACATGTGCGTCTTCTTTTTGCAGTTTTCCATTTTACAACGCGAATTGTCCTTGTTATCATCATACGCTGGCAAATGATTGTAACTATCGTTCCTCGATACTGTAAGTGGTCTTACTTCATGAAATATTTTTGTTGGCGGTGGAGTACCACCCGATGGCTGGCCATTTGTAGGTCTTCCTCGTTTTGGGGGAGCTTTATACAGAATTAAATGTTCAGCAATCTCTAACCGAAAAGCAAGCAAATCCATTATATTCTTCTTTTGAACTCCAAGCGCTGTAGCTCTGTTCCTGTATTCAAGCCAAGAATTTACTAATGCTACATCAACAGCATGTGTTATCATCCTGACTGTCCACTTCCTCGACCTTACATAAGAACGATAAATGCTCAGCAGGACATCCAATTTGTCCACCCCACCCATATTGCTATTATAATATTTAATTACCTCCGGCATCGGGACGTCAATATAGCACTTGTTTTTCTTATCCCACCTTCTGCATCTGTCAGGGGTTCCAATACCCACAAAATTGGAGGCTGTCACCACCGCCTTGTTGTCATACCATTTAGTAACAACAATTCCATCCTTACTAAGAGATATTGAGCAAGATCCTCGTCCAAGTTTCTTCAAATCCTTGTCTGTAGGCTGCCGTCCACAGAGTACCTTTGTCCTTGCCGAGGGACATGAATTTTAGGTTTTTATTTCTTTATCATCTGAAGGTTCAGCACTAAATCACGAAATGAAGGATAAAGGACAATTATTTTACTTACCAGTAATCACCACAAATGGGATATACTTGCATAAATGAATGTACAATCACTACCTAAAGAACATAAACAAACGCGGGTGTAACACTCACTAACATGGCGTGGTTTCTGTATTCGCTCAAAGTTATAAAACGAAGAAACAGATGGCGGTAATGGTCTTACTCGGTAAATTCAATGTCCCTGAGAAAGGACAAAATGATTTTCGACCCTAAATTAACTAATGTATCGTATTAGATGCAATATAAACCGATGTCCCTCATGAGGGACGCTGTGACTGAAAGGGTTAAATGATCTTATGCGTGAATTTCAAATCTCACTGAAGTCGCCCCTGTTTTAATAAGACGACTCTACATTCGGCAATCTCGCCTGCTGGCGTGATGTAATTGAACTCCAAAGAATAAGCGAGTGCAACTGCATAACAAAAATCTCGCCGCCTTGGTAAGCAAATTGATCAATGTGATGCAAATTTACGAAATGCTCCGCTTTGAGCAAACATTATTAACTGCGTTCGAATGCGCTACATACGAGATTTCGGGCTGTGACTATCTCCTGATCTCGCTTGCAGACGCCACTTTCTGGAGGTTTTGCAGCTTCAGGTTGTGGAAAACCTGTCTGATTTATAGGGGCTCTGCCTTTATTTGACTCGCAGCCTCAGGGTGAGCCCCCAGGTAACATTAGCTTTCGAAAATAAGGCGTTATTTCAGCGCCTTCCATTAAAAGTGCACTTTTTGCCGTCACCCACTTTTGGCGACCAGGAAGACCTACCGAACACATATAAGTTGGCTATATTGAAATGGTTTCAAGCCCACAATTTTGCTCTGTTTGCAGTGCGAAATATTTAACTAGTAAGTCAATAAAACACAGAGTTAAGATATTTTATATAATTGCATTTTTAAACAATAATAAGAGTATTAAATGCATCAGTAATGAGATGCGAGAAGCAGTCATTCGTCGGATAAAGGCACGCAAAAGCAAAGCATATCTCAGAGGGTTTGAATTTGAAGTTTCAGTAAAATAATACAATCAAAATGATAGGTTTGTGCATATGTAAAGCCCGACCAAACGAAATTAATTGACACAAAAGGTTTGTTATGTGCATACTAAATGAGCGCAGTTATTAATAAAAGCAAAGGTCAGTGAGAGCGCGAGCAATCTGAAAGGTAGATGAAAGCAGGATAAGAATAAAATAGAAAATTGCAAAGAGCAATTCAGAATTAGGCAACGGAAGAGAAAAAAGCAAGTGATGTGTAAAAATGGTAAACTCAGATATCAGTGCTTTAATAGAAAAACAAAGTGCAAAAAGCAGAGCAGATATTTTAAAACGTTTGTGTGAGTAACGAGAAGGACCAACGATAGTTATAAGCAAAGATTATTTTTTTTAGATTTAAGAAAAGGTTAATGTAAGATTTATGATTTCAAACTTTACTCCGTTCATAGTTATTTTTTATCTAAACTAATTTCAAATAAATAGCAGAAGATTATGGTATCATAGCAACGTGATGCTTTTTGTTGCTAATAGAAAAGAACAATTGAATAAAATCATTTGAAGCTTGGGAAAATTTGTGCCCTATCTTAAATTAATGTTTTTAATATAATAAAAGTGTTTGACCAATATAAAAAGTGGTTCATTTTATTGCACAAGTGTTCGGCCAGTCGTTGGACTGTTTGTGTAGCTTTCCAAGAAATAAAATTAAAATTTGCCTAATTCGTCTCCGAGTGGGAACGGCAGCCGATCACCTGAGTTTTCCGATCTTCGACTACAAGTCAACTAAGCATCGGAACCCAGAGTTCAGCAATCCTGGACTTTAGCAGAATGTGCAAGAGCATCCCATTCAACATCTGAGGCCAGGGAAGCGGAGCCAGGAGCAGAAAACCGGCAGCGTCATCTGCGACCAGCCTTTGAGCGAGTACAGCTAATTTAAAAAAGGTATGAGCGGCCTGTAATTCGAGTGTTGGTGTTCAGGAAAGCTATTTAAATACAAGAATAAACCTTGCTGAAGAGGGCAAGAGTCTAAATACTCCGTGCGCCTCGCAAATTGGACGGCGTCATCAGAATTGGCGTTTTAGAGAAAGCGAGCATATGAGCTACTTTGAGACAAATAGCCTAAAATTAAGGATACGTTTTGAATATACTCAAATTCTGAACTCACCTGAGAAAATAGTTTTTTTGTTCTGCCGTGAGCTAGTATTAAATATTGCAGTTAAATAAAATATTAAAAAAGAGGCATTCAACCAGTTTATTTGTACATTAATTAATACATTTTATTTTTAACTAGCCTTAAATTTACTGACAGGCAAAGTAAGCACAGTAGTAAATTAACTTGAGAATCGTGTGGTGATTTGCCCTAATTATATTTATTTTTAGTTATTTTGTACCAAAATAAAGTAAACAAACAGGGGGTCATCGTTTTTTATAGGCACTGCAAAGTGGAGCCTTTACAGTCATTTCATAGCAATATATCGGAAGATTATTAATTAACATGGTTTAACTGAGCGGGTTGAGGCTTCATCAGTAAAAAGGATGTTAGCAGAAAAATCCGTGTTTAGGAGTTTCACGTAAAAACCACTTACAGAATATCATTCTTGCTTGGTGGTTAGGTGGTAAGGACTTGTACCCATGGAATATGGTACGGATCTAAAAGTTAATAAAGGAACCAAAATGACCACTTACACCCACTTCAACTATCATTTATCTTACACTTGTTTCCAGGTTTTTATCTGCTCTGATCAAAATTTGATCTTTGCCTCAGGTGTAGATATTGAAGTCGGCCGTTTACAATCGTAAGTACGTTTTTCAAATGAAACAACAAAAGTAGTTGATGATTGGGAAAAACCTCGACATAAAGATGATATGCTTCCAATACATTCCCATTTACAATGGGATTTCCACGAGAGAAGAACTAGAAGAGTAGTAGACCATAGCAAAGAACCATAAATGAAGCAATAAAAAGATCAATGACACAGTTTATGCAATTGCACAAGATAAGGAACAGTGAAAACAGTGTGTTCAGTACCTATAAACCTTATGTCCCCTTGGAAAGTAATGAGTATAATACCTTTTACTGTGTTAATTCAAATACTGTGTTGATTCTTGCGTATATTCCCAATCGCAGGTATATCCTGTTTTCTATACAGACATTTGCGGGAAAAAATATTGATTTACTACTTCTAATTTTGTTGAAAACGGGCATTCATATTTTCCCGTTCATTAGATATTTATGTGTTTAAATGAGAAACTGTTACTTAACAGGAGAAGTTGTTGTGCTATAAGGTATAATACAAAATGTAGCCTAATATGCCGTAGCACCCGTTTTACACACTTTTCTTTTAAATTAAGTACCTGCAAAACAAAGTTGATTGGTTGTGAACTACTTATGTTGCAAATGATGAGAAATTGCATTTGGTGATTGTGTTGAGTTCTTCTTGAAGTTAATTTTTACCACAAGTCCTTTGCTTTTGAATGAGAGGCAAACACGGTTTTAGAATTCCTTTATTAATTCTCTTGACTAACTCAAACACTGATGATTACTCAGACTTCAGATCCGTTCAACTCTAACTGTCTATCACTACTACTACTCGTGGCCTCCATTGCAGTATGCGATTTAACCACCTAGAAATATCTCGGCGTGTAACGTGTCCGGTCCAACTCCATTTCTGCTTAGCAATGTGATCTATGACATCTTCCACATGTGATCTTTGTCTTATTTCTGCATTAGTAACGTGGTCTCTTATTAGACTTATCCCTAGCATCATTCGTTCTATGGCTCTTTATGTTGTTCTGAGCAGGTTTTACTGTCAATGTCATAATTTCCATCGGGTACTTCACAACAGGAAGTATACAAACATTAAACACCTTCTAATTTAAGTGCATGGGTATGGTTGGATACTTTAATACATATCCTAATTTTCCGACAGCTGTCCATGTTAACCTATTAATTTCTGCAGTTTGCTTTTGTTTGCCGAGTTTTATTTTATGTCCCAAATAAACATACTCATTTACTACCTCTATTTTATCATTTTCGACCAACAGAATTACATTTTTTGAGGATAATGTTTTAGTTTTTCCTTGTTTATTTGTAACCCGATTTCGGCCGATCTTATTCTAAGCTCAAGCAGCATTTGCTGCAATTCGTCAGTGTCTTGGCTAATTAACACGACGTCAGCGAAGCGGAGTTGGTTTAAAGATCTGCCATCTATTCTAACTCTCTTTATTTCCTAGTTCACCATTCTGAAAACATCTTCCAACGCAAGAGTAAAACGTTTTGGACGCTCTCTCGCTTTTGGAATTTTATTAGTTTTGTTATTTTTACTGATGATTACCTCTAGTGCTGCTTTATTATATATGTTTCAAGTAAGTTTCTATATCTAGAATCTATTCTTGCGTTATTCATGGCTTGAAAAAGTGCCCACAGTTCTATTGAGTCAAAGCTTTGTTATAATCGACAAAGTCTAGGTGGAGGGGGACATTGTACTCGTTACATTTTTCGATTAGTAATCGTACAAATTGTATGTGGTCAACAGTACCATAACCCGGAAATCTCTGAACGCTCTGAACATTGATGGTAATCACATTTATTCATAAGCCCTATTGGTGGTAATTTTAGTAAGTAATTCATATGGGTGGGGTAGAAGACTTACAGGACGATAATTATTTATTTTGAGTTTGTCGCCTTTCTTATACGAGTATTAAAACTACTAGTGCGTTTTGCCAGGTCTTGGGAATTTTTTCCTCCTCAAGACATTTGTTGAGCAATATTCTCATGGATTCCAATGTTGCCCCGCCGCCATATTTTATCATTTCCATGGTAATTCCATCCTCTCCTGGTGCTTTGCCATTACTTATCTGAGCTAACGCTAGTTCTCTCTCATCTATGGTGATAACGGGTAATTCCTTTGATCCAACATTCATAATGCCTTCTGAAAATACAATTGGAGGTTCGAGATCCATCTGAGAATAAAGTGAACCGTAGAAATGTTAAACGATCTTTGAAATTTCTCTACTGTCTTCTTTAATGTCTCCATTTGCGTCTCTTAGTTGAAGTATTCTTGTACGACCCTTGACGTTAACTGTTCTTATAACTATCATATTCTTGTTGTTTTCTATTACTGATTTTACTAATTGTGTGTTATAGTCCCTTACATCTTTTCTTATTTTCTTTCTTATAGTTTTGCTCAGCTGTACATAGTGCGGTGTTCGTTTAGCCATGTTTCTTCTTTGTGCCATAAGCGACCCAGTGTCACCTTTTATCTTTCCGTTCTTATTTTTACTTTTAATTGTGTAGCATATCCTTCTAACTGTTGTATTACTGACACTCCTTGATTTTTTTCAAGCTATCAGTGTTCATTGTTTTCAGTCTTTCTTCGTTGGATATTTTTTGTGAAGTTCTTGTTGGTATTTTTGTGAATTCTCTCTTAACATTTCTGTAATAGGGACTTTTTGCTGTTTTATTAATTTATTTCTTTCCGTCTTGGTGTTGATATTCACTATTGATCCTAGCAGCCAATGGTTACTGCCGGAGTCGAAGCGGTTTGAAACACTTCATGATATTTTTATGATTAGTTATAATGTAATAAACTTCGTTTTTAACAGTTAAATCTGGACTTCTCCAAGTCCACCGCCTCTTTTCTGGTTTTTGGAAGAACTTTTCTGTTTGAAGATAATTTAGCAGCATTGCACCTCGTTCATTGGCAGAACCCAGTTCAAATTGACCTCGGTATCGAGTATTAGTAATATGGCGTTTCCCTATTTTAGCATACAAATCGCCCATTGTGATTTTGTAATGTGCGTTTTCTGCTTTTGAGCCTGTGTTATGTCTTCGTATAGTTGCTCTATATCTTCGTGATCTGAAGAACTTGTAGGGGCATAAACCTGAATTTATTGGACACTATCTTTTCGATATTGCATGACGATATATTACTCTTGGTGATATTGATTTCATTTTAGTGACTTGGTGCTTAATTCTCTTAGGTATCATGATAACTACTCCACCTGAGATATTTTGATATACCAGGTGTCTCGTTTCTAATGTTGTACATTTTTCGCCGGGCAGGCGAGTCTCACATAAACCCAAAACATTCCATTTAATTTTCGTCAGCTTTTCGTTTAGTTTCTATATTATAAATTGGTAAACATAATTAAGGATATTGATGAAAGAGAAGAAATTAGATCATACTTCTCTCATTATTTTTATCCGTGCAGAGTGCAAACGCGTGGAAATTTTCCATTCTGAAAGAATTAGATTATATGTACTTCTAAAGAACTAGTTAAAGTTCGCATTATAGGTCAGTAAACATAATTAAGGATATTGATGAAAAAGATTGCTGCCACTTACAAAGTAACTTATATCTAATGTGTTATTATTCTAAGTGAGAGGTGAATTGATAATTTATTGTTAATACGATAAATAACACGTCTGGGCAAACAACACTAATAAGGTCCATAACAATAATTGTATAATGGACAAAATACTAAGAAATATTAATATATACGACTAAATATTAGTTATTAATGTCATACGTGCAATACCCTTTATCGTAGCGTTGCCTGTTTAGCAATTGTACAGATAGCTTATCATTCGACGATTGTGAAGAAAACTTCAGTATTCAAACATATCCCACATTTTGTAGAACTAGGCCTAAAGAGACCTGCACAATTAAAACGTAACCGGTACTATGAGAGCAATTGTATTTAATCGAATAAATTATTACATTTTCTTGATTAAGTACCCATATTGTCAAGTTATTTCAACACCTTTCAACCTTGAAACAACTTTTTTGAGAATGGTTTAAGCTGATCTTACACAAACGCGCTAGGCGTGCTCCAAGCAGTTATTATTTGTCGCTCATTTGTCTGCAGTAATGGCAGTAGCACTAGTAATTTTCTTTACTGCTGTGGCGCTTTTGGTGGTCTGGTGGTGCCTGGAATTTTTCAAATGGAACAAATACTTGGGAAAATATCCTGGCCCTCGCCCGCTCCCTGTGATTGGAAATATGCACAATTTTGGAAGCGGCAAAGGTAAGTTTTATTTTTATATTTTGGGTTGTGGGAAAGAATGAGTTACTCTTAGTAAGCTTCAGAGTTGCGACAATTATTAGTTTATAAAAATTGCTGCTCTCAGTTAGGACCTGTATTTAAATTAGTGTTGCGAATGGCTATCATAATTCACAACTTTACTTGTTTCATATTAGTATGCTGCTTACCAATTCTCTGTAGGTTCATCCAAATCTGTTCTGATAAGTATTTTTAATTAGTTAGAATGGCAGTCAGCAGTTTTATTCAAAGTTGATAGTCACTGCATAAGGTCAAGCTACTGACCTATTTTATTTTTTATCGATGCATTTATATTCAGTGCTGGAAACATTTGCTTGCTCTATTTGACAATTTGGAAAAAGTTAAAAATAGTTTTAGATTTAACTGCTGGGACGAATAACGCCTTAGGTAACATTTAATTACATTCATAATCATACACGTTGACTTTAATTGTTTTGCGGTATGCGACTTTGGTTCTTGACTGTAATAATTGTTGCATGTCAATGAAAAACGTAGAATATTAATAGCTTCTGACTTCGTGTATACAAATACATCTACAATTAAACATATTAACATTGTCCAATATCATTACTAATTTGTTAGTTCTGAGAAAAAAAAACAACCTTGGACGTTAATGAATAATAACGACGGAATTATTGTTCTTTTTCATAAATCGTGCTGCTAATTACTTCCATGGACATAACTAATTTCTAGTTTTAGGCGGATATTATGGAATATCGATGTATGTATACAGTGGAAATCAAAAATTTTGCAAGAAAGATTTTTATTGATACTTTCGTACATGTGTAATATAGACCAAAATAACACCTACAGGATTCACGAAACGTTTGAATGTATGACATCTTCAGGAGACAAATTTTTGTACTTTCTAGAACTCACAAAAAACTTGTTAAAATTTAAATACGAATACAACTACGAAATCATAGCCATCTGCCACAAAAATATTTCGTAACTACAATTAATTTAAATAAGCAAATCCATGTCATATTTTTCATATGTAAAAATTAAAACTTAATTCAGAGTATTATTCAGGTGCTATACAGTATTTATGTATGCATCAGCTCGAATAAGTTTCACCCAGGATCCCCTATGTATAAATAAAATTTAATTCAAAGTATTATTCAGGTGCTACAGAGTAGTTATTTATGCATCACCTCGAATAAATTTCACCTAGGGGATTAAATGGCACACTTTAGATCTTTGATACATAGTGTGTACGGAAATGTGGTATATAGGGAAAAGGCAATGTTAAAAATTACGAAGGATTAACTCTATCTGTGGTCAGGAAACATAGCAACGTTGTTTGTTTTATTGTCCGTGCAACGAGAGATTCCTGTTATTCGTTTGGCGTGTATTGTTGGTGGTACTGGCAGTCTATGTTAAATTCGCGATTAGCAGGTTAGGTTTTGGTTGTTATTTGACGCAGATTAGAGTAAAACCTAACCTGTTAACCTCAAATTTTACATAGATTGACAGCAGTGGCGTAACTTCAAATTTTGGGCCCGGGGGCCGTGATCGTCACCGGGCCCGGGGGCCATGATGGTCACCGGGCCCCTTAATTGCCAAGTGTAAGTCCTATTCTTGCCAAAGCATTTTTGGTTATCATTTTTCAATATTTCTTTAAATTCATAAACAGAAACATCAAAGCAAAATGAACAATAGCGAGATACGCCTTTTTTATTGAAAATAATAATAATAATAATAAATATAAATCCTGTAAGCCTACGCACTAAAGGACCAAACAAAAACAATTATTTCCTCAATTCGGCACTTCCGTACGTTTCGAGGTACAATTCAAAGTATAACTTTGCTTTAACTGCTGATCTGCTAATCAAGAAGATATCTTCTATACCTTTTCAACTTCAAGTTGGGACTAATCAATTTCAAAATGGGAATAAACAAATTCAAAATGAAATAAACAATTTCAATGTGAGAATAAACAACTTCAAATTAGGACTAATCAAATTCAAATTGAGAAATGCTTTTTGTTAACGGTAGTCTTTGGAAAATGACAATTACATGTGACAGGACGGAACACCAGCAACAACTAACAATAATTAGTTGATGAGCTTCAACTTTGAAAATGATCTTTCTGCACTAGCCACACTTACAGGTATGGTCAGAAAAAGCACACAAGCAGTACATAGATCAGAAAAATTAGATGCCAATAGATTTTCAACAATTAGAATTGCTTCGGTATTTTCTACGACCATCTCCATCTCCTGTTCTGATTCTACAAGCTTTACTTCTGTAGACACCTCACGAGAAGATAAGGTCTCCATAGGTGTAGATTTACGAAAATAATCGGACACCTTTGGTAGTTTGCTTAATTTCAATTTGCTTTCCTTTTAAGTTCTTGCGCTTTTCTGCGCCGATTAGAGGTTTACTCATGTTTACCGGTGTGATCGGTACGACTGCACCGATCACACCGGAGTTGCAACGTTGCAAGACCTGTATGTAAGACCGTGACCAAAAATGCTTTGTTAGCACTATTTATTAGGTACCTGTATTATTAATTTATTAGGGTATTGGGTATCAATTAATCTGAGATGACTGCAAAGTACGTGCACGTGCAAGACGTGGTGCATCGCGTGTACAGAAATTATTTTATTTTAAATTTATACCAAACAGATAACTTTTTAACATGTTTTAGATTTCTCCGGGGGTTTCTTGTGTTTTTCCCGGACTCATTGAAACTTAATACGGGACCGAGTTTGGACCTGCCGGGCTTTAAACTTCAGGAGGCCCGTTAAGGCCCCCTGAAGTTCAGGGCCCGGGAGCCGCTGCCCCCTTTGCCCCCTCGGTAGTTACGCCACTGATTGACAGTGCCATCAACAATACCCTTCGGTACTGCGAAACGTATAACACGAATCCGCTGGCATTCCTCTTTTCCCTTAAGCTTTTCTCTCGTTGCCTGGGCAATAAAACAAACAACGTTGCCATGTTACATGACCACAGAACCCTTCTTAATTTTTAACATTGCCTTTTCCCTATATACCACATTTCCATGCACACTGTGTATCAAAGAACTAAAGTGTGCCATTTAATCCCCTGGGTGGAATTTATTCGTGGTGATGCATAAATAATTACTCTATAGCACCTGAATAATACTTTGAATTAATTTTAATTTATACTTAGGGGATCCTGGGTGAAACTTATTCGAGCTGATGCATAAACAAATACTGTATAGCACCTGAATAATACTCTGAATTAAGTTTTAATTTTTACATATGAAAAATATGACATGGATTTGCATATTTAAATTAATTGTAGTTACTAAATATTTTTGTGGCGGATGGCTATGATTTCGTAGTTGAGTTCGTATTTCAATTTTAACAAATTTTGTGTAAGTTCTAGAAAGTACAAGAATTTGTCTCCTGAAGATTTCATACATTCAAACGTTTAGTGAATGTGGTAGGTGTTATTTTGGTCTATACGTACGAAGGTATCAATAAAAATCTTTCTTGCAAAATTTTTGATTTCCACTGTATATATACATCGTTATTTCATAATATCCGCCTAAACTACAAATTAGTTATGTCCATGGAAGTAATTAGCAGCACGATTTATGAAAAAGAACAATGATTCCGTCGTCATTATTCATTAACGACCAAAGTTGTTTTTTTCTCAGAACTAACAAATTAGTAAAGATATTAGACAATGTGAATATGTTTCAAATATGTATTTGTATACACAAAGTCAGAAACTATTAATATTAAATGTTGAATTCCTTCAGCCGTTTTCCAAATTTTTGAAAAAAAAATTGTTTAAACTTCAACATCCTGTATCTTGAAAACAAAGCCGTTTAGGTCCCATATTTACATGAACTTTTTTGTTTATTTCGTGCTGGAGAACACATCCTTAAAATAGTGCCGTGCAATTCCGAAACACCCTGTATAATGAGAAAGCAAGATGGAAAATTATAATGCAAGGCAAGACAGAATGAAAAAGAAGCAGAAGGAGGTCACCCAAGAGATGGATAGGACAGGTACAGTGATGTTCAAATAAATCTGGGACAATGTTTTTTTCATATGTAGGTTGAGTTAAGAATTGAAGAATATCTCCATGGATTTCCTCTTATCAGAAAGAGTTACAGATTTCATTACCTGTTAAAGTTTAATGTAACTCTTTCTGATAGCAGGAAATCCATGGAGATATTCTTCAATTCTCAACTCAACCTACATATGAAAAACACATTATTGTCCCAGATTTATTTGAACACGACTGTACCTCAACTTACTCAAAGGCTCTTACTTCGGTGCACTAGATTGACGAGCAGCCGTAATGAGTGGAAAGATATAGTAAAATCATATGAAGAACAATGACAAATCATGATGATCAAAACTTCCTCTCGGGGGGATTAAGCTGCATAGAGACATAATTTTTAATTGAAATGTTATAACAAGTAAGCACACATTAACTCAGGTTAATTTGAAAAGCAAGCTTTTTCTCACAAAAATATGTAATCGCTATTGATGTAAGTTGTAAAATAAGTGTGCTTTAAGCACGTGACGTGAAAATTGCTTTTCGAGGCGAAGCCTAGTTGGACAACACATATTTATGTTTTTTAGACATTAGCAACATACCTCTCTATACTGAACACTACGTTGAAAATCCTAAAAGATTGTAAATACATAGTTCTAGCAATACTTGCAAAATTAAAAAATAAAATACAGTCTTTAAGAACAGTTCTGTTATTTATGACATTAAGCCGTTAGCTAAGCATTTATGGTCGAGCTACTACATAAGGGTTGAGCTAGTACATAACAGTCGACCCCATCAGGGTGAGAATAAAAGAACTAGAAGCAACAATAAGAAGGGGGTGACGAAAGAAATGCCTGAGCTGATGGGGCAGCGGAGACTGTTTGAGACTAAGCTTAACGACTATATATATATATATATTGTAATGGTATGATGCTTACAGCAGTTCTGGTTGCATAGCTAACATACGAAGACTAAGGAAAGATTCAAATAGGCCCAGAATTGGTATTGCATTTATTGCAACAATATAAGTCTTTAGTAAATATTGATAATTACATAAGACATGATTAGCATAACTGTAATTTAATTAACAGAGGTTGATAATTGGATAAAACAGTATCGTCAGGATTGCATTCAGCTTGTATTCAATATTTGTGCTCGACATGGCAAATGTAGCTAATTTGTGATAACTGATAGATTAACTGTGTAAAGTCAAGACACAATAATGAATTCGCTTGAGTACAAAGGTGTTTTGTATTCATATCATAATGCCAACAATTGATAACGCAGGTTATTAAGCAGTTTAAGAAAGCACAAGGATGCAAAGAGTAGTTGAAAAGCAACCTGAGAATTAAGAAGACTACAAGAAAGTGCTAGTAGCTTGTGAATCGGTGTTTATTTAACTAAAAGTTAAGGATGAAAGATTGTAAAAACTTACTAAAACGATTGTATAACATGTTCATATGGTGACCTAGATGGTCAATTGTTGCTGTTGTTTGGGGAAGCCAATCCTAAAGCGTTTGTGTAGTTTTGGCTCCCCGCTTTTAATTAATTTCGTTGATTAAAGTATATTATTTGTGTCAGTTGTTGAATTTTATTTATTCGCCATTGTGCCGAGACCAGTTGTGGTTATTTGGGTAGTGTTCCATACTGTAGTTGAAGAGAAAATTTAACCTGGAGCTTTGCCTATTTGTGATTGTATTCGAAGCTAAGTTTTGAAGCTGCGGGAAGCAGAAAGCAGGTTGCAGCATCTAGAAGAGCCCTTATTTGTGGTATACAAGAAGGCAGCAGCAGCTAAAATATCACCCAGAGGCAGGTATAAGCTTGGCGACCCTTTCAACCCTGGGCCGGTGCGAAGTCAACTTCCGAGCCCGATTCAACAAGGCTGGGAGCTACGAGAAGCGGCCAGCAAGGTGCAGCACCTGCGGAAGGCTTTTTTCGTGGTCCAGAGACAGGTAGCAGCCGCGGAAAGCGTTCCAGGAAGGAATTACGAGCTTGGTTTTACCTTTTTCCGGAAACCGGAAGTCGATTCGGCGAGAAAACAAGAAAGAAATGCGCGTTGGCGTCCCTTTTTACTTGAAAAGAAAATTCCAGTTTAGCCAAACAACTTGATTATTTGAAATGCACTGTTACTATTAACCTGAGGTGAACTGATTAATTGTTGGTGCAGTTGTGGTCAAAATACGCTGGATTTCTGCGTTTTCGAATAGTTTGTTTGCAGTCAAATATTTGAGGTTATCAGTAATTCTTTAGGAACGTGCATTTGCTATACAAGAGTAAAATCTATACTGTGTAACAACCTAACACTGTAGATACTCGAGTCTCAATAGCTAGTTGTCTCAACGGTTTAATAAGTTGGCAATGGATGAAATATAGAAGGCCCTATTTACTTTATTTTAATTACAAATATGACTAAATACTCAATAATAATAAATAAAATATAATATAGCAATACATAAAAAAGAAGAAAGGATGAAAGAAAAATCCGACGTATCTAAGAATGACAAATTTAATATGCATCGGAAGTAGACAGAAGTAACGGGCATAAACAAGGAGTGGTCTCCACTTACTTTACAGACTCTTCGGTGAGATACATAATAGCAGAATATGAAGTCTTAAATACATGGGAATCCTACATAGCCGACCACAAGACAGGTGAACGATCGAAGTCGAAATCAGAAGTATTTTATGTCATTACATTGCAAACAATCTTTTCTGGAAACAGGTGGTCGCAATGTCATAATTGGTGACACGACAACAGACGAGATACCTATACAACATGTGGTCAGACAAAGCTTCATCCTGTCTCGATTGTTATTTAATGTCTATTCAGAAAATCTTTCAAAAAAATCCTTGGAAAATCAACAGTAAACAAAAAATTAAATGGAGAATTACTTAATACTATGCGTACAACACGGTTATATCGTCAGATAGTCTTGAAGACTTGCAAGTGGAGAAATGGGCCTTAAAATAAATATAGATAATACCAAGTTCGTCATCAACCATATCTCGATGCTGCATTAGAACTAAATGGAAAAATAAACGAAAGAGTCCATAGTTTCAAGTACTGAGGAGGAATTATCACCCAACAACTGGACTGGATGCAAACACAAACAAAGAAATAAAGTACAGAATAGCAACGACTCGTACCCCATTTACCAACATGAAAAACTTCTGCAATGATAATCTGAAATTAAAACGCCGGCAAAGAATGGTGAAATGTTACTTATGGCCGGTTTTACTATATGGTATGGAAACATGTACTATGGAGATTTCCACTATTAACCGTATCGAGGCATTTGAGATGTGGATTCATCGAAGAATGTTTAAAATACCATGGGTGGCACAAAAAACAAATGGTGATGTCTTGATGAGGGCTAGTGCTGAACCAGAATTGTTTTCAACCATAAAATGTAGAAAATAAAGTATCTCGGGCACATCTTACGAGGCAACCGATGCCGAATTCTGCAATTAATCATGAAAGGCAAAATAGATGGTTAAAAAGGTATCGGAAGAAAACTGGCTTCGTGGTTGAAGAAGTGAACGGGAATTCGGAGCGCTGAACAACTGTTCCGTTTGGTAGAAGATCGCAGGGCAATCTCTGCAGTGATCGCCGATGTTCGGGGGACCGGATTATATAATATCGTTGCCAGTAAAACCAGGGCAATTTTTACAGTTATTTTAGGTGAATATTATCTGTGTAATCAAGGATTGTATAATAGCTATTTTTATAAATAAAAGTTAAAATGACATTAGAGGGCGAGAAGAGACTTGCTTTACGCTGAAAATTAGGTCAAAAAACGCCTATCATTGATTGACACTAAAAGCAACAAGATATAAACAAGTACGTAGTTCTATTAACTGTCAAAATTAACAGTAGTTTTCTTTAGGAAAGAGCATCTTTACAACACGCGTAGGCAAATTTTAGGCCAATGCCGAAGGCGAGGCCTAAAAGTCTAGAAGTCCCGTAAATGGCATTTCCGAATGAGTTACGTACAACATTTTTTAGGTACCCGTGTTTCTTCTTAGTTTTACCTAAATATCGAAACACTACAATAACAAACCAGCATTATTTTTTCGTAAAAATCTAGAGATATTTCTAGTTTATTTCCTTAGAAATGGTAATGAGAATTACATAAGTATTTTTAATAAGAAAAACGGCGGTGGGATTCGAACTGCAGCATCCGCGAATGCGATTTTAACTTACGACAATAGCCGGCAAGCATACCGCCGTTTGTTGCATGCGGCTACGGAGCATCCCTCGTCTCTTTTACAACATTTACCCTGTATCTGTTAGGTCCGATTTTCGTTGAGTGTAAATCCTGGGCTATTAGCATATTGCCACTATTATTTCTTTCTCAGTTAAAGAAAAATAATGAAAATTTTATTTTTGAGTTGCTCATCCTGTATATATTTGTCCGAAATTTTCTCGGTTTTATGCAAGGTAGACATATAAGCTGCATGCAAAATATTTTCTACCTCCAACAGACAAACACACAACCAGACGGAATTGAGAAAACCTGTTTTTCGTCATCTAGAAATCTTGAAACGTAAAGATCTGAAGAAATCTTGGAAGGCGATTTTTTCAAGATTACAATACTTTATGTTTTAGACGAGAGAAGTAACAATGGTGTGTACCAAATTGGTACTATACATGGAATTTTGAACCGATGGTTCACAAGAGACCAAATTATTGGCATTGAAAATTCCGAACCAATTTATCTTTTGGAAAGAAAAAACCTTTCTTTGAGAGAAGCTTAAGTTTTGTAAATATGGACGGCAGGGATTTAAAAACTGCTCCTGTAAACCAAGCAAAGCTCAGGGTCATTCAAATAACAAATAAGTGTTTTTTAGGGCACACTTGAAACGGTAGTATCCATCCGACTTTTTATTTCTATGAATTATTATAGGATCAAACAATAATATAAATTGGTGTTTTATAAAATGCTAAATCATTTTCCAGTCCTTTGCACAACGACTGGATATAATCAGTCATATTCTAGAACAACAAAAATTGAAGAATTTTTTACAATAACACTGAGAGCCATTCGGAGTTTTATGAAGCGCCTAAACATTTCAGTCGAATTGTAAAAAATGCTGAATTTACTCATAATTTTATAATGCACTTAGTCATTTAGAAAACGACTAGCCGTTTTATAAAACAACTGGACTTGCAATTAGCCTACGACGTATATAAGGCAGTCGCAAGGGAAAATAAGGGACTCGTCGTTGCCTAACGAGACTAGCGATCTGGTCCACCCGGAGCGCTCTTAGGTGCTGAAATCGCGCTGAGTTCGAATTCCATCTGCTGCATCCTTTTTTATTTGCAAATTGATGTAATTCGCAGTAGCAAGTGTTTTCTTATAATGTTCCGTTATTATTAGGAACGTTAAGATATTTTTACTCCTTCGTGGAGAGCTCTTGCTAAACCCTTTTACAGATTTTTAATTTTATTTTTTGCACGTAAAGGTCAAAGACACCACAAGACACATTAATAATAGTTATTTGTGCAACAAGTGCTAAAATTGGATGTATATGCACGAGTTTGCACACAATATATTTCTGCGGCCTTAAATTTACTGCTATTAATCCATAAATGTCGATTTAACAAAGGTTTGCATTTATGACAGTTATAATTTATGTCATAGTAAAGAGATGGCCTTGACGCGCAGGTGACTGCTTCTGTAGCCGGTAGCTGTCAAAGCTAGTTGTCAAAGGTAATTATAAATGTACACATTTAACTTTTTACATAATGCTTTAATTATTTAAAAAACACTTTACCTCTAACAAAAGAGTAGAATAACTTTACAGCCTCACTTCCAGTTCGAAATTCTAAATGCAATACCAGCTGTTTACAAGTTTACAAGTACTAAAAGTAAACAGCTGATTTCACTTTTAACAGGCTGAATTATAAAACCTCATTTTTTGTGAAAAAAGCTAGAGCTAAAAGGCCCACTTTTAGTAGTGGTCGTAGAAAAAGAAATTTTTAAAATAGAGGGTACTTAATTGCCAAATATCTACGACATTGCTGTTGTTGCTATAAGAAACTTGGATTTGACAAATTGACCATTGAAAGTTACGTATAATTTTACGTACTCGGAAACGTAGCTGCCAATTTTAGAAATATTTTTCGAATATCATTATTTCATCATAACCTATCCTTGTTTTTTTCTACCATCACTTTTGCGACGCCCTATACAGGGTGTCCTATAATTCTAACGACACACTTCTGGGGGGTTATAGAAGACGTTAATAAATAAACATTTTGTATATAAACTTTTTCTTTTAAATCTCTCCCCGCCGAGTTACGCCCTTCTAAAGAGGGGAGTTAAAAGTAGAATTTGCCATTTTACTGAAAAAAGTATTCAAGTGAATATTGTGAGATAGGTTCTACCAATAGCGTACTTAATTTATGCTTTTCAATTTTTATAAATAACTAAGGGGTTGAAATTAGAAACCCATAGAAGTGTTTTTATTAAAACTTTTTAACGGCCCTAAATTAGATTATAAAAAAATATTTAATGGTAAGCCTTATTTATTTAAAAAAATTTTTAGTTGCTCTAATTTTTCTATGGAACTAATATTTTTGTGTAAAAAGTTACATTGTGATGCAAATCACTTTGCCAGTTTTTGATAAATAACTGTGTAAAGATAAACTTCTGGAGGTTATAGAGGGCGTTTAAACATAAATATTTTGCATATTAGTTTTTTCGTTTAAATCCCTCCCCGCCGAGTTGTATCCTTCTAAAGAGATTGGTTATATTAGAACTTTTTCATGGACAAGAATTTAATTATATAAAACTAAGTACTAGAATGCACAGAATTTATTCTAAATAATAGCTCTTTCAGTTTTCTTGCCAAATTCATATTTTTTGTGTAAAAACAAAATATTCTATGAGACACGGCACAGTTAATCATGGAAATGAAGCGAAATTTTAAGTTTGATTATGAGCATCTTAACGAAACGAGTTTGACTGCCAAAAGGAGGTGGTGAGCCGAGTTTCACGGCAATCAAACGAGTATCGTTATGTGCCATAAGCAAACGTGTATTGTTCACTATTTTATCTTCATCAATAAATTCTGGTCCAATGTATTTTTTATATAAAAAGAGTGCGGTAATATTCACTGTCCCACTGAGTGCAGTAATATCTATCCATTACCTGAAGCAGTGCGGTAATAAACCTCTTAACGATACTTAAATTCATTTTGTTAGTAGTCCATAACAACACCAATGAAAATAAAATGCTTAACGCACCGAACACTGTATTAATTTTTTTGGCCGACATATATTTTGAAGCATTTTCTATAAATTCGAAATTTTGCTTCTCAATATCAAAACCACCGTTGCCATCAAGCAAGCTGTTTTCAGTAAATTTTATAGTTGGCGTTTTGAAACGTTAAATATTAAAGTCGTAAATATCATTTTTTCTTTATTTTTGTAAAGCTCAATTGGGTAACAATTGTGTAACTAGCGTTTCTGCAAATGCTCCTCATTACTATACATAATATCATAATAAAATTGATTACTTTGAGAACCGTACTTGCTGTATTATTAGTTTGATTTGGATAAACAAATGCGTTACCAAGCTAAGTAACTTTCTACCTGCAGTTTACAGAAAGGTATAATCCTCTTATAATCTTCCTATTCGCTTATCAGTAATACGCTTGTTGTTTAACAACGGGTGGTTGCCGGGATATAGCCCTGGTTAAGGTGTTGCCTATATTTGTACGGAATTTTAACAAAATTAATAGAACATTTTTTAATCGCTAACTGAATTAATTCGTCACTGCAGGGAACGCAAAAATAGATCGATGCATGTAGGTCAATAACATACTTTTATTTAACGGGGCAAAAGGACAAAAACTTATAAAGATGAATTCCGTTGGCAGTATTAATTAAAATTCATGTGTTATGTGTAACGCGATATCATCCACATTTATGAAAAAAAAACGCTTTTCGAGATTTAGCCCGTTGGAGAAAAGGTTGCTCTAAATGGTCCTTAAATTAGTTTTTTAATCATACTGCTGTGAAGCGAGATATCCCAGTTAGCGTTTCACTATTCCACGGTGCAAGACGGCTTAACTAAATACAACCCTTAAGGGTCTCTGACAGCTAAACATTTTTTAATCATTATATCTTCATCGGTGTTATTATAGACTACTTACCAAATCAATTTGAGTGTCGTTAAGAGCTGTACTCAGTGCAGTTATAGATGATATTACCACACTCAGTTCGGTAATATCCATTACCCCACTTTTTTTACAAAGCAAAGAATACATTGAACTAGAATTTATTGGTGAAGATAACATATTGAACACTACACGTTTGCTTATGGCACTTAACGAAACTCGTTGTGTTAAAATGCTCATAATCAAACTTTTATGGTTAATATCTATACCTTTTCAACTTCAAATTGGGACTAATCAATTTCAAAATGGGAATAAACAATTTCAAACTGCAATAAACAATTTCAATTTGAGAATAAACAACTTCAAATTGAGAAAAGCTTTTTGTTAAAGGTAGTCTTTGGAAAATTACAATTACATGGTTGTGATAGGACGGAACTAATTATTGTTAGCTGTTGCTGGTGTTCCGTCCTGTCACAACCATATAATTGTCATTTTCCAAAGACTACCGTTAACAAAAAGCTTTTCCCAATTTGAAGCTGATTAGTCTCAATTTGAAGTTGTTTATTCTCAAATTGAAATTTTTTATTTCATTTTGAAATTGTTTATTCCCATTTTGAAATAGATTAGTTCCAATTTGAAGTTGAAAAGGTATAGTACCGCACCAGGATGCATAAAAACACTAACTGTAAAATCGTAGTTACGATGAACGTCAACTGAGTTTGAATGCGTTTATTACATGTCACTTGACCAAAAAAGTAATAAGATGTATTCGTATGTCCTCATTTTATTATATTTACCAGTAACGATGAATACTTTCGAACTCGGTACTACGGTAAGAATGATAAATTGGTATTTATATTGTTTTTATCGGCGTTTTAACTTATCAAGCTTTGTTTGACTGTAGTATTCTGACTTTCCAACAAAAAATGCCAGTTCAACATATAAGACAGCGAAGTAGTAGTTATATCGACTGTATCGGTAGATTAACGTATCGGTAAATTGAATTAATCGAATTGCTTAATCGAATTAGTCTGTATAACTCTGTATTAATATTCATATTTTCAGAAACTGAAATTGTCATTCGATATATGAATCAATGCATGGATATAAATGTCGATTTAGCAAATATACATTTTATTTGTAATATACATAGTTAAGATAGTCGAAACATCATCATTGATATAGACAATATACAAATATAAATTTTTCACTTTGCGAATTATGATACAAAAAAATGGAAAAACTTAAATGGCCCTCGATTTATGATGCGCCATATTAATTTAGATATTCACTGTTCCAGTTTAAGGTATAATGGGTGCTATTTTGTTTCAGAACTCAGTCTTAACAAAGTAAAACCTAGAATCGTAATTAATCCAATTATACTAAACCAATAAAAATAGGTTATTTCAATAGTTTTCTGTAGTTTTTTGACTATTTAGTTATTGTACTTTTACCAGGGACATAGAGTTTGGACTAGTCAATTTCAAAATATACTGAGGTTGTGATAATTTAATTTGTTTCAGATCTTTTACCAGTTCTTATGGATTTTCAGCAACGGTATGGTGGCATAATGACTTTCATGTTGGCAAATCAGCCGAGACTTCTAATAGCTAATGCGAAAGGAGTTGAATTCATATTGGGATCTAACACAATTCTGGAAAAATCTTATGAATATAAATTTTTCCATTCGTGGCTGGGAACGGGGTTGCTGACTAGTTCAAGTGAGCATTAATTCCTGTTATTTAGTAGTTAATTCTAAAATTTTGAAATGTGTGTCTATCGTAACAATTTTAGGTGCCAAATGGAAGCGACAGCGTAAGCTGATAACTCCTACTTTCCATTTTCAAATTTTGGAACAATTTATTGGAATATTCGATACACAAAGTAACATTTTAGTCGATAAGTTACAGAAACAAGTCGGAGGAAAAGAGTTTGATATTTTTCCATATGTTACTCTTTGTGCGCTTGATATTATATGCGGTGAGTATAATAATTATCAAATACGTGAAAGGTTATCAACTTATTTAAACTAATGCTGTAGAAGCTGCTATGGGAACCTTGGTAAATGCCCAGAGGAAATCTGATTCGGAATATGTATACAGCGTAAAGGAAATGTGCAGAATATTGGTCGACAGGACGTTTTCCCCTGTGAAGATGTGGGATTGGTTATATGTTTTTTCAAAGGACTATCAGAAAGAAAAGAAGGCTCTTTCCATACTACATGGGTATACTAATTCTGTCATCAAGAGGAGAAGAGATGAACTAGCAAACCAAAAGGAGACGAAAGTGCAAGATGATGGATTAGGTATTAAGAAAAGGATGGCATTCTTGGATCTGCTTTTACAATCTAATGTAAATGGCGAACCGCTGCCCCATGAAATGATTAGAGAAGAAGTGGATACTTTTATGTTTGAGGTATTTAAAATTTAATAAGGGATTAGAGATTATACATTCAAACAATATAATTTAGGGGCATGACACTACAACTTCTGGAATTAGTTTTATTCTCTATGCTCTTTCCCAACATGCAGAAATACAGGTACGCCATTTAATGTTCATTTAATTGAAAATGTAGAAAAAAACTAACTGTTACAGGAAAAAGTAGTAGAAGAACTTAGGACTATATTTGCAGATGATAAAACAAGACCTGCTAGTTATAAAGATTTTCAGGACATGAAGTACTTAGAAATCGTGATTAAGGAAGTAATGCGACTTTATCCTCCCGTTCCGTTGTATGCAAGGATTTTGGAAGAAGATGTAGAGTTTGGTTAGTATGCATTGCTTATTAAAAAAATAATTAGAAACTATAGTAAGTAGAAGTTAACAGTAACAGCAAGTTATGTATCTTACATCAAACGTCCTGCAGATGGTGGAATGCTGCCCAAAGGTCTTCCGATAACAATTTTTGCATACGGCCTGCACAGACAAACAGATGTATTTCCTGAACCAGATAAGTTTGATCCGGAAAGGTTTTCCCCAGAAAATGCAGCCGGCCGATCACCCTATGCTTATGTACCATTCAGTGCTGGTCCTAGAAATTGCATAGGTTTGTTGCAAATTTGACCTTAAACAAAGAGAAATGCAGTAATAATCTATGTTTTAGGGCAACGGTTTGCTGTGTTGGAAATGAAGTCAACAGTATCGAAGGTGCTGAGAAATTTGGAACTATTACCTGTAGTGGGTCATAAGCCCAGCTTAGTGAGCGAGGCCATTCTGAAATCTGCTAATGGGTTACCTGTGCGCCTGAAGAGGAGATACTTTTAGTGTTAGATATGTATAGAAGTACATTCTTTGTTAATTGTTTTTTATGTAATATCGTGTTATTGTTGATGGTTTTGAGTGGGTGCCCTAATAAATAAAACGCTGTGGAAATGAGAAATAGAAAACAAGAGAATTAAATATACAAATTAGGTAAATGTAGACTGTTTAGAATTAACTATTGCGCTAGACAAAATTACGAAGTTCAACGTTTATGAGCGAGAAATCACGATCAAATATTTAATAAAGGGTATGTTACAATTATGGTAATAATAAATTATTAAAACTAAGACGTTCGAGGTATTACAGATGAATGTGATTATTATAAAAATAATATCATCGCTATTTATCAATCATTGAATAGCATTAGGTACATTTGACATTTTAAACAATTATTTATATGCATATTCTACACCAATATCCCTTGCTGCTCTGCGAAACAAATGAATAATTATATTTATCTGTGACAGTGTGCAAAATTTACTTTTAGTTGTCAGTTTTAGGTTTGTAAAACTACTGTTTAATAACATGCTTTCATTAGTTTACGTCGTCAGTAGCAACGTGTTTTAAAATTTTTAACCACGCAAAATTACGACAGTTTGCTAGTAATCCTAATTTACATTTAATTATTTTTTTATATTTACCGTGTTTTCTAGATTCTATCGGAGATAAATAATTGTACGAAACACGTGCGTAAAGCATCTTTAGTCACTCACGGGGCTTAAAACGCGTGACTAAAGACTAGCTTTACGCACTTGCATCGTAAATGTCTATTTCTCTATTGGGTGAACTTTTTGAGTTCTAGGTAAGTATAATAAATGCGATAAAGTTTTAGTAAACATTTAATATCGGAGCAGAAGTGATATTAAGTAATTTCTTATCACTCGACTACAGTAAAATTTATTTATTGTACAAATTTGCTAAATATATCAAAAATAAGTCACTCGAGAAGTGTTAGCTTTTTTGAGACGACTGATGTACTTGACACAAGCGTGTCATATAGAATTCTATCCAACACCTAATAAGTAATTACAATTTGAACACTTTTTTAATTTGGCATTTAAAATTACGTTTTATCAAAAAAGTACAGCAGAGAATGTTGTTATATTGCTATTATTAGGAAATTTTTATTATTATTATTTTAATACCAAAAGAAATACTAATTCGTGTAGGATTCTCCAAATGCAAAATATACAGTGTAGACTGGTAATATAACATACCCGGTAAATAATTCGTACAACTACAAAAATTATCCATTAGTGTATTAGCTGAAAAGAAATAATTATAAAAATATAATGTAGCTTATCACTTCAAAGGGAACATTTCTCCAAGTTGACACAGTTTGATACAAATATGTTTTCGCGACTAGGAGTATAAATCAGTTTCTGGATTATAAATATTGTGGCAGAAGTCGGAGCATTTTCTCCTAGGATCTAGGGAAATAACATGCGTAAAACACCCCAGAGAGTTTGTAGTATGTGCATACTGTGCCGCCCTTCAACAAAAGGCAAAGGGGCGGGGCGGGGGTAGTTTTGAACATATGCCAAACTTCCTTCAATTTTAGACGGTGGCTATATTAATGACAGTGTGATCAAGTTTGATAAGTTTCTGATTGGTGGTTGTGATATTCGCTATTTTGAGTCGTTTAATTATCCCATTGAAGAATTTTAGCAGTGTTCGAATATATATTTAGTTTCAAAAAGTTAAAGATTTCAAAATAAAATACTAACATTTTAGAACTTTTCACAATGAATTCAGTTACTGCACATGGCTTAAGTACTTATCTAAATAAATCTAGTATCATTATTTGGGTTATTAGATACACAAAAACAAAGTAAGTACCAATCAATAATTTTGGCTTTAGTAATATTTTAATGCACATGCAAAGCCTGCTACAGTATAACAAATGGAGCGAATGGAGTACATACAATTCCTGCTGTTTAGTCAGGTAGTTCTAGCATTTGTAGAACCTATGAAAGTTTTAATTACTTTTAATCATCTAAAGGGAATATATTACAATTTGAAGAGAGAATAATTGCTTAAAATACTATACTCTACATTTAATATGGCCGTTTATATCAATCAACCACTAGCTGTATTATTGAATTGAACTGAAATATGTAAGATTTGCCCATGCAGACTGCAGAACAAACCATTCAAAATGGCCGCCACTTCGAATTGGCCACACTGTCCTTCTAACGTCGCTGTATCGTTTGCATATGATTTGCTTTGGATACACAAACAATGGAGTGCCCGATTTTTGTCAATTTTTAAATTTATGCATACTTCTTTCAAATAAAACAAATGGAATATATTTTTGCTACATCACGTAGTCCTTGACCTGTGGATTCAATGGCTCATTTATTAGTACATATAGGATCTCTACCGTTTCCGAAAGCTCGTTCCCGGATAAAAATAAATTCTTCATGAAAGAAGTGAGATCTAGAATCTTGCCTGAGACACATGAAGAGGATAAACTGGAACAGAAAAACTTACCAGAGAGGGAAAAAGATGACTAGTCGAAGATAGAAAAGCAAAAACGAAAGAGGGAAAACTGAAAAAACCCTATTCATTAAGGTTATAAAAAGTAAGGGTGACGAAAAAAAGTGAGATGGAAATAATTTAAGATGGTTTTACAGGCACCGAAGAATCTTGAGATAAAAATTTGGCGTCTGATACAAGACCAAGTTTGAAAAAGCTCAAGGCTATCAAAAATTTGCAAAAAATGCATGAAGGACACGAATTCTGTAGTAGTTTTTGAAGTTGGTGATGATTGTATCGTGATTTTTTTCCAGTTGACTGAATTCGCTTTTGAAGGCAAACGAAGAATGGATTATGCAAATGTGCTGACGTAAACTACCTCGTGAAGAAAATATACCTGTGAGTTGTGCCTGTTTTTAGCTTAAGTTTGGTATAATATTGTTTTTTACCTTACGTTACCAATTCAGTGTTCACTTCTGTTTTTTAAGTACTACTTTTAAGTAATTATATATAATTCCGCAGTTTCTCGAAATTGTTTGTTCGAGTTCTTGTTAATTAATTTAAACGATCATTGTTGTTTATAGTGTGTTCAAAGCTGCCCCAAGTCTGTTCAAAACGACCCCCTTATCGGGACAGCTTCGAACGATTGCAAGTAACTTCTTTTCATATTCACAGTGAACTTTCTTTTGAAGTTATAATAACAAAACTTCTGTAACATACTAGAATAAGGTGTTATATAGGCAACAGCTTGTTAACGGACAATATGCATAGGTATATGCATTCTCCATGAAATAGTGAATTTTGTTTTAAGCTGCCCTCCTCTTCCATACACAACCATGACTGGCTCAAAACTCTCGGCGATGTGTTGTCATGGATAAGGAGCAGCCTATGGGTATTAACGTAATTTGTTACAACACGAAATGGTTTTCACGACAGGTTGTCAGTTTGTTACATTACAAAATCGACTTTACGGCACTGATATGACATAAAATCGAGAAATTCTCGGATTGATTGCCCCACTCTCTTTACGATGAGCTGTAACAAAGGTTGCCGGTTTACTCAGTAGAGAAGGGGGGAGTTCTTTACGACCTTAATTAAGGCTACGATCTGGTAAACGAAATAAAGATGTTATATACCAGACGCCACCACTTCACTAAATCGGAAAAAACACTGTTGAGCTCATTGAGAAAGTGGAAGCAACGAACCCAAAATCTAAACTCCAAATACTATTACTTCACTTCGGTGCACATGGGAGGCATTCCAAGGCTGCAGAAAGTTTCACCTACCTTTGATGGTCTCCTAGCGATTGCTGGGGCACTGTACAATAAAATTACACAATACAACAACTAACCAGGAACACCCGAAGACGGGAGTAGATCAAAAACTCCCGAAACGTTGTGTGATATACACCCTAGATAGTGGAAAAAGTCTGATAAAATATCATAATAAGAACAATGGTTCATATGAAGGTAGATAAACACAAATAAAAATCTCATAAATAGTAGATTCAATGAATATGCTCTATTGGCTCTGAATATACACACACATTGATATGCATTATAACAAAGCTGATATAGTAAACATTCAATAAGCAATTCTTTGAATTACGACAACAAAAGTACCAGTGTAGGTATTTACTTTAGATCATGCCGCTAAAAGATAACTCACGCTACGGCGTTAAGTCAATGTCACTTTGGATGTTTCACTTTTTGTCAAAAAACGCCATAAAAAGTAAGAGTTTTACAGTACCTGACGGGAACGCTCAGCAATGCAATGATGAATTAGGGGCAGTTGGAATGTCTCACCGTAAGGCTGGTTTCCTCTGCAAAACGGGAACGACAAGAGGATGCACAGGGTGGCCTTTAAACTCTTAAGGGCTGATGCGTAAAAGGATACTTGCTGTGCAAGACTTGGGACTGGGACACTTCAACGGTTCAACGCTGATCCACCCTGTATATTTGCTTTTAATGCCACTCTCACGACAGATCCGCCACAACAGCCTAATATTTTCACACAAATGCACTATTTTAACGAGAGTGATGAGCTGTTACGGTATTAAAACAACTTTACGACACCCACCCAAGGTGAGCATCGCACCACGAAATCAGTCCTGGAAAACTGGCACACTTGCCCTGAGATTTGCTAAAAACAGGCTAAAGGCCACGGCTCGAACGCTCAGGGAGTCGGGCGTGAGCCACACGATACGTTCTGGGCAAGCGTGTTGAGGCATATATATAGGGTACGTCAAAATTATGAGGGCGCCACCAAGCCTGTCTTAACCCGGATAACCGGGCATGGGCGGTTAGACGGGGGCGAAGTATTCAAGACACTCCGTCGATAGGGGTACTCGTGAATTATAAACCCACACAACGATTTCGTGATGGCAAAAATACTTAGATCATGAAGTGGGGATTTTTCAGCCACGGCAATGTCACCACCAAGCCTACCTGCACGCTCTGATCTCACTGGCTCCACCGTACATTCATCTCCTCAATGATGGCCGCACACTGAAACAGAACATGCACAAAGCGACCAAGAATAAAGCGTCTCTTAGTTAGATAAGCGTCTATTGGTCCAGTCTTACATTGGGGCAGCAAAGCGTGCCGCAAACATTGCGTTAATTCTTATAAGTAAGCATCAGCTGATGGGCGCACTACGGTTACTAAACAACACCCATAACTGTACAAAATCAAAAGCAGTTTGACATATGAGTTCCACAAAGGGAACGTTTGTTCCTAAAAATGCTCACATGATAATTTGGGCAAACACAGCAAAGCCCAAGTGAGGGAAGTGATTAGATCAAAAATGAGCGAGCGACGCCACTTCGCGACAAGAATTTAAGATGCGAAGGGTACGTTTTTAACGGTGCACAAGATTTCACAGTTATTCACATGATTAAGCGCACAGCTGGCGCACGAGAAGTTAGTATAATTCAATGGTTACAAATACCTTAATTTTATTGGTGACGATCCAAGAGATCAGCATGCGGTCCAGCTTGCGGGAAACAGGTTGCCTGTGGCAATTCATTCGCCGCTAAAACGGCCGACGTGTGAATGGTCTGGATGCGCCCAAAATGGCGACAAAGGCTGGCGCTTCAACAAACGCCGCTACGACGGCCAAACTAGCCCAAGTGATGTCCTACCTCAACGGAATCCTCGTACAACGAGCTAAAGGGAACACTCCCTTACGTGACGACGTAGAACCGGGCATGGAATTCCATCACACCTACGCCTTGGCGTAATGAGATCGCCGCTAACGACACACACACCTCCCTTGTTCAATCGCCTGAGTAGAACTGCCACTTAAGGCGAAACAGTTTATCAAATACTTGCTGAAGCAGCACGAGACGGGAAAAGGCTGACGCCCCCGCCAAGGGCGGGAGCGCCGCACGAACACACACACTATCCGACCTCTTATTAGACCGACGGCTCTCGGCTGAATGCCCCCCAAGGAGCGTTACGACGCTTGAAGTGGCGTGAGCCAAAACGGCGTTACCACGTGACCCTCGACAGCCAATGGCGATGCGCCCAATAAAACAAATAAGTGCCGGTGACAAAGACAGCGCGAGGCCTCGCAGTCACACCAACAGCGTAAATTCTAGAAGGTTCGGAAATCCTGCGAGCGTTAACACCCGATTGTCAAAGTACCAACAAAGGGGTGCTCCGGATGACGAGAAATACTGCGCTTGAGGCCAAATATGTGCAAAATCATTATTATGGAATTAGGCGACGAAGCCAAATAAGTAACTAAAAGGGTTTAACATACGGGCACGCTGCCCTAAAGCCTAGGTGGCTAATTAAAATACAAAATGACCTGACAGAGCACTTAACAACGCAGCCCCCTGAAAACGACGGTTTACCCCCTCGAATAGGGGTTTCTTTACAGACACCAACTGTTTACTTCGATGTGTTGACAACGTCAGGTCGAGAATGATAGTGCGATGCCACGCCAAAAAAAGTGCGGTTGCGAAACTAAAGGGGCTAATTTACTTCTTTTTCAAACCCAAACAGGGAACGTACAGATCACGTCATGTGGTACAACACATTAGGTACGCAGGGACTTAACCGGAACGTGAAAGCCAGACAATCGGCCGCTCAGACCAGTAATTAAGATTAAAACGTCACTGAGGCGTTAAATAAACATATATATAAATTTAGAACAAACACAGGTAAACTTGTCTCGATGATCCTAAAATAAGCCGAGAAACGCTACTGTATGCAATAAATGAAATTAGGTTTGGAAACACAACTGAATATTTAATTTGTGCTTAAATTATGCGGAAAAAATACTAATAATGGATATACAAATGCAGAAAAGCATTAAATTCAAAAATTGTCCTTGCAAATTCAAAGAAAGAAAATGAAGTAAAATACGAAAGGGCGCCAGTCGTCAACCACGACAAGATCAGCATAAGTTACAGCCTATCTAAATCTTACTTACGGTATAGGATCGCAGCTTAGAAGAACATACACTATAAAAACGACGTAGTTGCGGTAGCTTATAAAAAGAACAGCGCCAGTGCCAGTTAAAATAGGGTATTAATGGTTAACCGCAAACTACATATTAAAATAAAATAAAATAAATACGCAGTAGATACTGTGATAAGCAGATAATGCCAAAGATGCATAAACAGTAGATCAGGTTCAACAATGCAAAATAACCTGAGGTTAAATGTTACAGTTAGTTCTACCTGGGTCGCTGAGTGTGACCTAGGAGGTTACAAGCTAATAAAATCAGCAAAAGCTACTTTAGGCACAAAAGCCAAATAAAATGAGCAAGGTTAAATAGTGAAGAGACGTTATTGAAATCAAATTGCGGGTTTAATAGACGATCATAATATAGTTACTAGAACTGCGCAAGTATTAACAAAAAACCCATACTAAATATATAACATTGCCATTGGCATAAAAAAGGTAATCTCTAACTTGAGAAATTTAACGCGTCTGTGGATAGGTACTTCAAAACTTAGTATTGAGATGGTATTAGGCCCACAACTTGGCTCTATTTGCAGTGCAGGATAATTGACCGATGCAATAAGCACAGAGGTGGGATGTTTTATGCAATTACAATGTTAAACTGAAGTAAAATATTAAATGCATTGACAATGAGATGCGAGAGACAGTAAAGTAGTCGAGAAAGGAACGCAAAGCAAAGATTATTTTTACAGGGTTTGAAATTGACTTTTAAATACATTAAAATATTAAAAGCATAGGTTTGTGCATAATGTAATGCCAGACCGAAGGAAATTAATAGACACAAAAGGTTTGTTATGTGCATTTTAAAAGGAGCGTAGTTTTCAATAAAGCCAAGCGTCGTGAAAATTGTTAGGAATCTGAAAGGTGAATTAAGCAAGATGAAAGATAACAGAACATTGCAAAGAGCAATTCAAAAAGCAGGCAACAAGAAAGGAAGTAAACGAAGGAAAATGGTGGAACTCTAATATGCCAGTGCGTTAATAATTAATAAAGACAGTGCAAAGCAGTGTAGTGACCAAATAATAAAAAACGTTTGTGAGTGTGACGCCATATAACAATTTTAGCTATAAGAAAAAGACAATAATCTAGATTTTAAGAAAAATGTTAATTCTAATTTATGTACTCAAATTTATTTCCTTTTAAGTCCATTAATTATCAAACCTAATTTCCATTACCATAAGCATAACACTATATCCTAGTAATGATGCGATATTGCTTAAAGCAAAAAGAGAACAAATGAATTAAAAATTATTACATGTTGTCAGATTTGTGCCCCACATTCAAATACAACTTTCTACCATTAAACGAGCATTTTATCAGAAAAAAAGTAGTGTCTCTTATTGTGTTGATCTCCGTGTACAAGTGGTAGCGTTTGTGGCAATTTCCGCCACATAAAATAAAAATTCTCCCATCCTATCTACGAGAACATCGGGAGAGAGCAGTTAAAAATTTCGAGGCCCATCTACGAGCAGATAAGACAGTGGAAACCAAAGGACAGCAGCCCCGGGGCATAGTATGAGTTTGCAAGAACGTCTCAACTACCTTCTGCCGCCAGACGAGCATCTCCAGCAAGAAATCCAAGCAGCATTGCCGAAACCAGCTTCGAAGCCAGCAAACGAGGTAGGGTTATGACTGCGATTTAAGTGTTTAAGTTTGGGGAAAAGCAGCTAAATACTAGACCAAACCTTGCCGAGGAAGATTAGCTCGTTTCCAAGGCTCCAGCTATGCCATAATTTGCGTAATAATCAAGGCGTCATCAAATTTTGCAAGTTTAGCGAGAATCCCAAGCCACCAGAAACAAGTGCACGGTTTGGCCTCTCTCCTACGTCACAAAATAAGCGAAGCTGGGTTTTTTCTACGTCATCACTAAAACAAAACAGTATTAATTGTTTGCCAAGCGCGAAAATTTGAATAATTACCTGATGTTTTCTCATATTTTCACGAGTTTAAACTTCAAAGAATCGCTGTTGCACTGGGCGAACATTTTGTGTAACTTGACAGATTGTGAATATTTGACCTAACGTCGCGTATTTAAACTACTGATTTAGAATTGCTGGATATAGTAAAGTTCAGATCAAAAATATAGTCAACTTCGAAACCTAATTTGAGAAAGAGCTTATGTTTTCCCATTGAGCTAGCGTAATAAATAATTGCAATTGAATAAAATAGAAAGACGGGCATGCAACCATTTATTTGAGTAATTGAGTGTTACATTTCAATTTTAACGAGCCTAAATTTACTCACAGATAAAAATTTGAGCAGAGGGCATAAAATATGAACTTATTAAATATTACATTTATACTGTCCCATCAAAAATAACAATACAGGTAGGGACATTCATGGCAGTATATATGATGCAACTAGTGGGTTCTTGATTATCAAATGATCATTTCTGTTTATATGAGATACAAGTCCGATGGACTAGCTTGATTGCTTAAAACCATATATCGAGTGGAAACAGAAATGATTTGATAATCGAGAAGACATGAGTTGCATGCGGCTAGATTATATCAGTAGCCACTAAACAATATTTGAACAGTTTATTTATAAATACTAAAAGCAAAGTGAGTGTGGTTGCTACGACGATTGAACTTTCAGCAGATAACGGAATATTTGTGAAGGTATTTGACTATCAGTTATTAGTCAAGAAGGTATCTGATTACCACCTTTGCTATGTACATTATCAAAAGTTGGTACATGCGTAACTATGCATTTTTAGCGTTTTTCATTGGTTGATGTTATAGGGAGTTGGTGTAATCAAAATAATATTTTTAAAATTTTATTTAAAAAAGTAGGCTTTTTTAAATTAATTGCGGTGTGTGAAGTGCCACTTTTTTCACTCAGTGAAAAAATGTGACACTGCTTTTAATTTATGAATGAACGATTTTAAATAGACGTTTCTTTAGTTACCAGAACTGACCAACACACTTGACTAAAATGAAGGCAAATACAATTATATACAAAATAAGCTTGGATGTGAATATTTAATGAAATTCAAAAAACCTTATAGACAACTCGTGTTAGCGTGCTTATTTTTCACGAGTGTGAAAAAAAGTTGCACTTCTAACACTTGTGGTCTAAATAACTATTTTAGACAACCACATATGAAAGTAACATTATCGCCTACTACAGAAATTTTACAATTTCATACACTAGTACGGTATTATATCGTACTAGTCATATCGCCAAGGCACAAAGTTATTCAATTAATCCAGACGCTTTTGCTTTATTCGTTGCTATGGTTTGTGTGATCGTCTAAAAAATAGTGTTCATAACAAGCTCGAAAGTGCAAATATGTGTGCTCGTGTTTTAGATCCACTCGGGCTACGCTACGCCCTCTTTTGTCTAATCAACGCTCGCACGATATTTGCTGCTTTCGACGCTTATTATGCAAATAACTATGAAATACCTGTCGCTGGCTGCTCTACGCACTAAAAAAGAACTTTCTTTAGTACTATCTTACCCACAACTCATAATTAAATATAAAGGTTCAACAATAAAGCTATGGCCTTATCGCTGCTACAGCCATCTGGTTTTCCAGGGCAGACACAGCGTTGCCTCACAAGACTGCAACGATTGACAGAGCTTCTAGAACCTAAGAATGTTGAATCCGCTTTAAAACAGTTCCTAGGGCTTGCACAAAACTACTCAAACTATCACAAACGGGAGCAGTCCAATTGGCAAACGATCTGCATATTATTACAATACATAACAAACAGATATGTCTGTTGCCACGGAATTAGACTGCGAGTACAATGAACCATATTAGAATTGTTCCTCATTACCATTTGTGAAACAAAGGTGCAACAACCTGAAAATAAAGCATAGATCTTTGTTAGTCTTCGAAGGTTGTAAAAGAAATGGGGAAGTTCAACAATATTTTACACTTTACAGAACTAACACCCCTACTAGCGAAACTAAGACAAACTAAAATTGAGTAAGGATTTAATAAAAATGTTTAAACAGTAATATTCAAATTAGGTATTTAATTAATTAATTGTAAAAGAGTTTTTACGCAAAAATATGGTTTACTTAAGAAATTCGAATCAACAGATGTAAATGAGGTTGTTTCGATAGAATCCAGGTTATGTTCCTAATGAAATCAAGTAAATTTTACATTATAACTTACTTCATATATTCAGCGAGGCCACGACTATTTCATTAAATGTAAAAACAATACATAACGTTGCTGTTGCTTGTTATAGACAAGTTATAGGCATGTGGAGTACCAGGTGGTGCCAGGGCGGGTGGAAAAGCGCTGCAGTTGCAGACGGCTACATAGAAGGGTTTTTAAAGCCAAAATAGCTATAGCGAATCAACTAGTCGGCCAAAGTAATTCAGTACCATCTTCAATAAAACGATTAATTAACAGTTTTGCCGAAAGTCGTCAGGTAAAGTCTACACGTTATCCTTTTTCTGTGACATCAGAAATAATAAAACATAGCGTTTAAAAACAATGTCTTATCTTACAGTGAAATTCAAAGCGATCATTTAGATTACAGCTAGTAGACTTCAGAAAGAATTTGACATACCGTCTGTTCTATAAAAAAGGCCCCGCCTTCTAGCTACTTTATTATTTATTTTAGACCCAATATACCTTATAACAAATCAAATGGCACATAAAAACCTACATTTTAACACTATCAAAATTTTTTTATCTTCAATTGTTTCAGAGTGGTGATGTCACGTGCAATTTTTTTATATGACACTGTATATATTTTTTTACATTTTCTGGTAGAGGTTTTTTTTCTCTTTTCAGCAATATGAATATTTTATGCCCTTACATAAGAAAATTTTCGAGAAAAATTTAAAAACTGTTTTATCGGTGGGAGGCCACCATACAAAACTATAAACAAAAGTGTAACTCAGAAAAACAAAACAATAAACACTTTAGATTATTCTGAAATCTGACAGTTAAAGCGTTTGGCTACTATTTGTTTTGTTTTTCTGAGTTACACTTTTGTTTACAGTTTTGTACATGGCCTCCCACTGTGAAAAAATTTTTGTAATTTTTCACGAAAATTTTTTTATGCAAGTGCATGAAATATTTATATTGTTGAAAAGAGAAAAAAAACCTCTACCAGAAAATGTCAAACAATATATACAGTGTCATTTAAAAAAATTGCACGTGACGTCACCACTCTGAAACAATTGAAGATAAAAATTTATTGATTGTGCTAAAATGTAGGTTTTTATGTGTCATTTGATTTTATATAAGGTTTATTGAGTCTAAAATAAATAATAAAGTAGCTAGAAGGCGGGGCCTTTTTTATAGAACAGACTGTATACCTAACCTTTAATGTAAAGAACGCTCCAAATAGCACATTATTCAAGACATCTTTGACCTATGTAATCCGACGTTTATACTTTTCGAAGAAGCCCTAACGTTTAAAATAAGATTTTAGGCTTGCTCGCTTACTTGTTATTGCGCGTTATTTTACTGCCATTTTGAACAAATGTCAGATTGACAGTAATATAAAACAAACCATACTTAAAGCGGACCTGACCAAAAACTGCAGATTTTTTGTTTTGTCCAGTTCCTTATCTTATATTATAAGAGCTGATGCCGCCGGTCGCCGGCCGTCCGACCGTAAGCACAAGTGGCGAGACCGTCGACAGCAAGCATTTGTATTGTTAACGCTGGCAGGGCCGGACGTAGGCTGGCTACCAGCTTAAGCAAGCATTTTTATTGTTAACCGTTTCTTTACGCTGGCAGGGCCAGATGTAGGCTGGCCAACGCGTTGTAGTCTTATATTATAAGAGCCGATGCCGCCGGCCGTCCGATAAATCCATAGCCTATCTGACAGCGATCTTTAACGCATGTCTAAGAACAGGATATTTTCCAGAAGTATGGAGACACGCACTTATACTTATGTTCCCCAAGCCTGGGAAGAAACACAGCGATCCAGCAGGCTATAGACCAATAAGTCTACTGTCCACACTGTCCAAACTCCTGGAACGAATAATTCAGCATCGACTCATGAGTTTCCTAGAAGATAACAACACTATACCACAAATACAGTTCGGGTTTAAAAGTCATCACTCTACAAGTCATCAAATACTAAGACTCACTGAGATAATAGAGGAAGGCTTCGAAAACAAATCGCATACACTAATCACATTTGTGGACGTAGAACAAGCCTTCGACCGAATCTGGATTAATGGACTGTTATACAAAATGTTAAAAATGAGCATTCCTTTATATCTCATGCAAACCATCAAGTCGTTTCTAACGCACAGGACATTTCAAGTGAAAATAGGATCATATTTTTCTACATCCAGACAAGCTCAGGCCGGTGTCCCACAAGGATCGATACTGGGCCCAATACTTTTTAATATATTTATGTCTGATATTCCTACAATACCAACCACAAACCTTGCCATGTACGCGGATGACACCGCCATCATCACACAAGACCGTGATATTCATCAAGCAGCACGCAATTTGCAACTAGGGGTGAATCAACTACATAATTGGTTTGAAAAATGGTGCGTTAAAATAAATGCGACCAAATGTGAGTCTAAAATAGTCACCCTTCGCAGACCCGATGATCCACCAAGAATAAGTATTAACAACACGCCAATCGATTGGAATCCTAAAGACAGCGCCGTTAAATACCTAGGTATATACCTAGACCGAAGACTAACTTGGAGCTACCATATCAACAGGAAATTATCAGAATCGTATGCTCGGTTGAACATGCTGTATCCAATCCTCAACAGAAAGTCCGCGCTTAGAATAAATTGCGGCATACTAATATATACAAGCATAATTAGACCAATATTCACTTATGGTTGCTGTGTCTGGAGCGCAACATCCAAAACAAACATCAATAAATTACAAATCCTACAAAATAAGGTATTGCGCACCATCACTGATGCAGAATGGTTCGTTAGAAATACACAACTACACAGAGAAGCTAATATTCCCACTGTACAAGAATTTATTACCAAAATATCCAGGAAATTTTACAACAATCTAGATCAATGCAATGGGGCAGTATACTTTCAATTGGGCTCAAAAACACTACACACCAGATTAAAAAGGAAGCTAGCCAGAGACCTGCTTACAAGTGATAGTGAATAATATCATATTCCCATAGTAAACAGAAGTGAATAATAATAATGATAATAGCAATAATAATTACTCATAGTGAACACTGATTACCAACCATGACATTATGTGCTCATAAAACAGTTTCATCTAAAATAAAATAACAAACCAACTCTTTAGTGCTAAAATTACTATTGTTAGAGGCCGCATGGACCTCACTCGTGATGAATAATGTTATATATTTATTTTAACTTTACCATGTATAGCAACCATTGCTGAGCTGGTATAATGTATATTAAAAAAAAAAAAAAACTTGTAATTTCGCTTTATTTTACTGGCACTTTGGACAAATGTCACAATGACAATATTATAAAACAAGCCACACTTAAAGCAGACCTAACCAAATACTTTTGCTTCCAGTTCCTTATAGCTAAATAAAGAGGGAAAATGGTTACGTCACAGAAAAGGGTAATATGTAGACTTTACATTCGAGTTCTGCAGATGTCCAGAATATACACAGTTCTAGTATTCATCATATAAAATAAATGATTCCAATTTGCCCACTACAAATATCTCAAATTGTGAAAAATTGTTACAGCTCAAAACGACTTTTACGACCTCAAAGCACTTTGGGAATAGCCTAAGTGGGTAGTTAGGACACGTCAATCTTTAAAAACGCAAAGCTCACTCTAATAACGCCTCAACTTGCTGTGACAGATGGTAGACCGGCTATTTGCTCAGGGAAAGGGGGAGGGGGTTTGGATCAACACGTATTGTAGAGCGAGATGCTGTCAGAATAGAGGTTGATTGTAGTCAAAATACGGGAGGGGGAGGAATGAGCGGCCTCAATTTAATTGATAGTGGAGGATTGACTTTTCGGCCGGCCACGGCCAGTAGAAATTCGAAGTCAGAGGACCGACGCTTCACTTCGACGTTCTGGTAAGACGTTCCGGCTGTTTGGGGACCTACCTACCATTGCTGGTCTGTTTAATTCGCCGATTGCCTCACACATGTTCTTATATCGTTTAGAAGAATTGCAAATTTAAAAGAAAACACTGTTTAACTTTTAGATGGGTATTAGAATTTAGTAGAATGTTCTTTGTGTTGCCATTGTTCTTATATATAACGTTTTGGGAGAGCCGTTACCTAGTATTATAATTTTCTCGAACTGTTGCTTCATTTAGTTAGAACAGTAAAACATAAAATTATTGTATGTATTATCTGTAACCTCATTTACCTTGCGGTATAGAGGCTGGTGCTTTATGCTCTGGCATTTGGCGGTACAATGCTCAACTTCCCTGGATTTGGGATACAGAGTTGGAGGCGCCTTTGGTGCTTGCGCAGCCACCATTGTGTGAGGTGTGTGTCTTGGTGATGTGTTGACCTTGTTACTCTATCTCTTAGGTCTGTGGTTCTGAGTAGAGCACAGTTAATTTGGTGCCCAACTGTGAATGGTCTCACCGAGCCCGATTTCAATCACCAAGACTACGGAAAAATTCCGACCCCCGCGGGATTCGAACCGAGGACTTGCTTAATGCAAGCCTGACGCCTACACAACTGCACCACGCGTCTTTTCTAAAATTATTACAAAAACAATAATTTTATTCTAAAATATATTTCTTAATGCCTCTAATGTTAAGACAATATTTGAGTTCAAGCGGTCAAATCTTTACATAAAACTGTTAAATGTATTAACTTGATTTCATAGAATGAAATGACATTCATATTGTTTACTCGTTTCTGAATTTTAAACATGCGTAATGCAACATCCAAATGCATGCAGTAATTATATTTATTTTTAAATCCAGTCAGTTCCAAAATTATATTACAAGAACAATGGTATGAATGGTTGGCGGTAGTTAAGATAGTAACAGGGTTATTATGAGTGATTTAATATTGACGTGAAACTTGTGAAAAAACACGCGAAAAGTTATATTGAGTTATATTTTTCTATTGTGTATAGAATGAAATGTTTCATTGACCTAACGTAAAATCAGTGCGTGGGCGACTGTTTCTTGTGCCAAAGAAAGTTATTTATATTGTCAAGAATAGAAATATGTTGGGAAAATTGACAAAGTGGCCGAGCGGTTAAGGCGTCAGGCTGCGGTACCACGGTACGGGATTCAATCCCCACATCTGGCAACTGGCGGGCGGCCCACCTAGTCGCTTTAAAAATCGGGTACCGAAACCACAGTGTGGGAGTAGAGAAAGTAAGGCAGTTGTCGAAGTGGTGATGCTAACCACATCACCCAGTACGCCGTTAACGGTGTTCCAGATGGCTGATATTTCAGCGACCCTGACTCGCATTGTCTCAGGCCATGTTCATACATGGAATGAAGTGCCCGAACTTTACTTTACTTAAATCGACAACGAGTTTCCGTAGAAGAACCAACCAGTAAGCTAAAGGGAGTTTCAAAACGGACCAGATCAAAGATAAGCTACCTCTGAAAAAGCAGCAAAGGTTAGTGAAGATTTTATTGAGAGTTCAATTAGTGTTTTCAAATAAAGTTTGAGTTGGTATATATAGAAAGAACTGTCTAATAATATTGAAGAGCTGCTTATACAGTGTGTTTCACTTTACATGGAAGCACCTCTGTATTTTATTTGTTTTTGTATGAATCGATTTGAATTTTTTATCAGTATCTTGCATTTTCACCAGTAATTCTAATTATTTCTATTTTCTCAGCAACAGTTAAACGCAACTCAGTCATTATTAAAAGCTAATGACGTTTGCAACAATAATAAAAATGTTGTTTTTCCATGACACCATTTGATACCAAATTAAAAGTTGAAATTTGGGACAAATTTATGGATAAAAGTTATAAATTCGAATTATTAAACGAAAATCGGAATGTGGGGTATCCTTTTGATTCTAAATAACTTTTTTTAATAAATTTTTGTTATAACTCTAACGCGACGCAAAATATTGACAATGCGCCCATGTTCTTGATCGTAGTAGGCCAGGCTAATAACGTCTTTTGCGTTCAAAGACATGAATAGATGCCTCTTAGTGAGTTGTACAATTGATAAAAAATTCAAATCGATTCATACAAAACAAAGAAAATACAGGGGTACTTCCATCTAAATTGAAACACACTGTAAAATAAGTAATTCAATTTTAATTTTCGAAATTGAAAGTTGAATCTCGTACTTGATATTTTTAGGTGTTTATGATTTCAAATGATCCCTTTGGGAATTTATGTAACTTAATAATAATTTTAACAAGTATTGTAAAATTTTTACATATTTTGGACCAAGGCATTAATATTTATTCTGAAATTACTTGGAATTTTATTGTGTGAATATCAGATCAAACTAAATAAACTTCAAATTTTGGAAACGTTTAAAAGAAACATATTTCAATGTACTTGAAGTGAATACATATTTCAAATAAATAATATTATTCTAATTTTAGTTGTTGCCTAGAAAGAGAAAAAGTTCATATAAGGAAGATAGGTAAATGATAAGCTTCCATTTGTCTGGGGGTAAGGGGTATCATTGCTTTAAGCTAGTTAGTTGTGATTGTAATTAATTTCTTCCTGACTTATGTTAAATGTCAAAGTTTATACATTTAAATAAACGTCAAAGTGATAGGTTTATATGTTTCTTGTGATTCATAAATCCTTCATTAATTGAAGTAAGCTAACTAAATATATAATAAAAGTAACTCAATTTATTAGATTGAGATGACATCAATATAAATTGTCATATAAATTACAAAACAAGATGCTCTATTATTAGTAGAGGGTATATTTGTAATATAGCAGTCATACGGTGCTCCGATAAAGAAGATATTATAAAATGTCGATCAACAAGTGGGAAACGATAATAGTAGATTATATTATAAGTGAGACAAATGTATCATTATTTGCGAGTGAGAATTTTGAATCGCGAGTGCCCCAGCAAGAGCGATACAATTTCTCACGAGCTTATAATGGCATTTCGCTCACGTGTGATATTCGACGTTTTATCTTGCAGTAGCAATTCTTGTGCCTAAATAGTTTGCGCAGTCAGAATATGTCGCGAAATAAATTTATAATTAGTCGCCTATGATTTGTGATATACGTTTGACAGTACTGAAGTGTATTGTCAGTCTATGTCAAATTCGGAGGTTCGTAGGTTAGGTTTTGTTTGTTATTTGACACAGACTGACGCAACACTTAACCTGAAAATTACGAATTTGACACAGCTTGACAGTGCTACCGACAATGCAGTAGTATAAATAATGAAAACTCACTTGTGAATAAAACTTCATTTAAGTCACTGAAAACAGCTGTATAATGTATGGTAATAGGCGCTACTGTAAGATAATAGTAGATTATATTATAAAAGAGAGAAATTCATCATTATTTGCCAGTGATAATTTTGAATCGCGAGTGCCCCAGCACGAGCGATACAATTTCTCACGAGCTTATAATGGAATTTCGCTTATGTGTGATATACGACGTTTTATCTTACAGTAGCAATTCGTATGCCTAAACAGTTTGAGCCGTCAGAATATGTCGCAAAACAGACAATAGATAGTTACAGTAGCACCTATTACCATACATTATACATTTTACTCACTAGTGGGTATAAAAATCTTTTATACTCACTAGTGAATAAAACTTCATTTTAGGTGCTACTGTAAGATAAAAGAATATATTTCGACAGAGGATATTTGCAATATCTCGATAAAGGAGCTATTACACAAGTAGTTGTAACCTTATTTTAATGTAATTTTATTTTAGTACCACAATAATGGTGCAATCAACGCGTTCACGTTTTATATGCATTGATTGAAATAGCTGATCCGGTTATCCCAGTTTCGGATTAGATATTCAGTAGTTATATCCCTAGTGCATTCTGTATATTCGCGTTCTCGAGAAATATTCGAATTATACAGAATGCACGCGGGGAATATTGCAAGACTATTCCTCGAAGAAATGTCATCCTTTGTATACCACACTATTAATTTTTAAAGAGTTTTCAGTTTTCTTTCTGCAATGTCTTGTCTACCTCGCTGGTTTGCTTTTCTTCCTGCAAATACTCGCTATTGCACTTGTGCAAATACCTGGGTATTGCACTAGTGCAAAATATTCGATGTATTCGACTCGGATTGGTTCAAATTTTGAAAATTGATTGATGGAATTGGTTTATATTATCTGAGGGGAATAGTCAATGTTACTGTTTTATCTTCTGAAAAGAGTTGTGTATTATTAGGGAAAGGTTGTCTAATTTGTACCAGTTTTCACGTAGTTCGTATATTTTAACAACAGCAGATTCCAGTAGTTATATTTTTTTAGGATGCTGTCGTGATTACTTCAATGAAGCAACAGTGCTTTTACGAGCTAACTGCAAATGGTACAAATTAAGACACTCATAGCCTAATATTGTAGCACTAGTATCCTAATTTGTACTTAGTGGTAATTTCTGGACGGTTTGAATTTTGAAACCTTTTTCTTTTTATATTTTTATAATCATGGGCAGCCAGTGGTCCCGAATTTCTAAACCCATAAACATGAGGCGGAATATTAAATTGACGACAAACCACTTTTCCATTTTTACTAAATGACCATCGGCGGTCCACTGACGGACTCTATAATTCTTAATTGCAAGATGAGATAATATAAAAACTAGTAGAAAAGAATGTACGCTCGTATAAAGCTGTTTTTAGCTTAGTTGTTACGTTATGGATAGTTGAATAATATTCTCCTCCTCAAGGTTGCCTTCTAGTATGGACTTCGTACTTCGTGCATTCTTAAATGTAAAACATAAAAAATAAGGTTGGGTCCAATATGCGTCACTTTGAGCATTGATCCATTAAAGATAAAGTGAAGCAATATAAACAATAGTGACAGGCATATTTTAGTTTATTATGTTATTATTTGAATTTAAATTTGCGATAAAATATTGCCTCTAAAAATTTTGTCATGCCGCTTTAGCATGAAAAACAATGTTAAAAGCTTGTTAAAACAGTACTTTATTGACCTCCCGTTCGCAAATATTTTTTCAATCAATGAATGCTTTATTTCCTGAAATAAATAATAATTCTTGAATTTTCTAGAATCTTACTTTTGTATTAGATAGTAATTTATCATTTTGAAATCAAGCGGTGATTTAAAATGTTCTTTGTTGAAATAACGCGATTTTAAATAATAGTTTGGTTTTAACCTCCCCCTTTGAGCATAATATTATCAAATTCACTTTAACATATACATACTGTGTGTGTATATATCTAGTGAGTTGGAAATTTGGGAGGGGCTGGTAAATGCGTGTATTAGGCTGATGCATAAATTCATAGAGTTTTTTATAAAATCAAAATTTATTTCATAAATAAACAAAATACATAAACTAGCCACTAATAATATTATTTTACATTATTTATTATTGCATCCCAGTGTCCTGGCAGTTTCCCCATTCCACAGCTGAATTCTTCTTTCCTTGGAAACCATAAACGCAACAAACTTATGCATTAATTCAATATATCCACTTTACATTTTAGTGCATAACTTCTAGGTGAGTTGATGAGCCTAGGTTTTATTTCCAGTTAGAAATTTTGTACTGACATATTCAGATCGTTGTTAAAAAAAATAATTTGTTAAAACAGTTAGTTACAGGCTTGCTTTGGCATATTCTTGGAATAAAGCTAACCTAGCCATCTGGAAGATTAAGGTCTAACTGTCCTTATGATTTATTGTGTTTTACAAAAGTTTGCAACACATAGAAAACTTTTTCTTATTATCGATTGCTCAAATAGGAGTATAACATTTTTCAATTATTGTACGATTTGAGGGGAAATTACTTTGAAATTGCGTCAAGAGTAACTTTTATTTGTAAACATTATTAAAAACGTTACAAGATGAATAATATGGTATTTAAATATAAAACTTAGATATAAAGTTTCAATAAAGACGATTAGCTTTGATTTTTATTGAAAATTTTGTTACGTAAACGCAACTGAAAATTTCCTCACTAAACGTTTAAAATATCCTATGCGCTGCTATTCTTAGGTACAATTTATGCTTAATGTTATGGTTTGTCGATTTTTACTTCAATCCAAACCTTACAAAATGTTAAGCTTTATAATTTCAGGTTTTGTCCGTTCGTTATCAAGCATGGTATGTTCGTAACCCAGTATTTTTTGGCATGTTCTAAGTCAGTTTTGGGGCAAATTTTATTTAGATAGATTCTAGTTGAATAACAAAGTATATCATTAACAGCTATAAAACCTTTATTTAAACTCTTACCAGACAAAAACAGAGAGAAGTTTAACAACGGCTCGTAGCGAGGTATATATGCACCCCAGTAATATTTGATATTTTAAGAGAGACCACTACCAAGCGGGACACAGACGTACTCTTATAGTGAAAGACCTTGTTTGTCCTAGTCCAGTTCTTCTCAAACTATTTTCTGTGGTGGACCGGTATTATTTTTACTAATATATGACGGACCGCTACATTTATTAACAGATGAAACAATAACGAAATATGAGAATGATATCCATAAACTTGTAAAAAACAATATTAAACATAAACATTTCATTCAGCTTCGTACAAATCTACCTTAATGTGGTCTTGTTTATTACTGGCCAATTTCTCAATCAGTGGTTTTCAGTACAGTGACTATACACTAAAATGAAGTTTCCATTGTATAGTCTTACATTATTCACACGGTATAAGGACAGTGTGGTCAATTTTAAAACAGGCAGCCATTATGAGTCGTCTTTGCTACAACCAGCCACGCCCTTAGGAATTGTTCTGTGCACGGCTTACTGAATTGTATGACAAACATCACCCTGCTAAGTTATGACATAAACGTCATTTTATACGGACTGGACATACGTGAAGTTTCGAGATGCTTTACAGAACGTTGTATATCCACGATCGGAAAAAATTGTGCAATGTGAGGTGGTCAAATCTTTAGTGTAACATTATTTTTACAAGAATGTCAATATTACTGGAAGTTTGCCTTTACGACCAATCTGCGACCACACTAAATGAAATGAAGACAACGTTATATTGTTAGGCAACTTAAATGCAAAGGTTAGCAGTGGCAATGCGAATTTGCAACAAGTAATGATAATGCATAGAATGGGACAAATGAATGGGAATGGTGAACTGCTTCTTCACCTTTCCACGACTCAGAATCTAGTTTGGTGGAACACTCTTCCCGTTAAACAAATACATAAAGAAACGTGAGTCGCTCTAGATAGACCACATAGCAATAAGGTGCTGATGATGCCAGCGACATCATCTGGTAATTACAGCTATCAGATTAAAGGTTGCAAAAATTACACAAAACAACACGCTAAAACTACTGAAACTAAATTTCGACAGACTAAACAATAGAGAAACACTAGCAAACCTTAAAAACAATATTATAAAAAGAGTCGAAGCAATACAACCAAATCATGAAAACCAAATAGGCAGTAGAATAAAATCGAGGAAATCGTCATAGAAACAAGTACATAGATTTTAGGAAAAAATTTGTAAAAGGCTTTACTCAGAACTTCCCTCTCAAGTGTTTTCACGTTCCAAATAATACGGAAACAATAAAAGAATACCCTTCAATTCGAATTACATCAATTTTCAAATAAAAAAGTCCGTTACCGGAGGGATTTGAACCGCGGCGCTTGCGACTGCGAACAAATCGTTGGCCAATTTCTCGCAACCCTACGGAGCCCTTTTCATATCTTTGCCTTTCAGCTGGTTTAACCTTCACGCCTGGCATGTTTTACGTTTCGTGCCGAAACGAGGTGCGTTTTAACCAAATCAGGCAATGGAAAATTAATTATATGTTTTACATCAATAAACTAATGCAGATCATTCTTTCACAAAAATTTTTTTAATTGCTTTTTAAACTTATCATACGCAGGATGTATATATTATGTACAATAGTTTTTACGATATACGTCGATACTGATATGTATGCAACACATTTCCCGTACGCTTTGTTTAAATAATTTCTGTAGCATTTGTTAAAAATAATTTTGAGATTAAGTTGAAATCATCTAAATCTAGAAAGAATACGATTTCCACTAGTTTAAGAATAATTGAGAAATGTTTAAAACTAAGCCTGTAAATGCGATGTACGCATAAAATTCATCACTTTTTAGTACTAAAGAAATTTCGGAAAATATTTTTTCAGGGTTTTTGTAATCTCAAAACGAATGGAGACCTACACATTTATATCCGCAAGGTAATTCCAAATAGTGTAAATTTTTTTTAAATATATCTTCAAATGCACATCCTATAATTGAATTTACGACCTCGCCCAAATATGCTTTTCCCGTCTATTGGAAGGTTTGGGATTTACGCATTTATGCGGCTCGCGGCCTAAAAAGGTCAACATAACGCACTTATTCTAAAATTTTCTCGGTTCCATGCCAGGTAAATACATAATATGTTAGCAAGGTATCGTTTTCCTCCAAGACATAGTTTTTGAGTTATACCGCCAACAGACAGACAGACAGACAGATGGAATTGAGAAAACCTGTTTTTCGTCATCTAGGGACCTTGAAACGTAAAGATCTGAAGAAATCTGAGAAGATGATTTTTTCGTGATTACAATACTTCCTTCGTCTTTCGGACGAGGGAAATAAAAAGGACAGAAAGAGAAAAGACTGGATAACTGAAGATGCCTGGAATAAGATTGAGAGAAGACGTCACATCAAGGGATGAATAAATAATGCAAAGTCGGATGAGAAAAGAGACTCTACAAGTAAGCTAATGTTACAGTTTAAAAAAGTGTCAGAAAAGATAGGAGTAATTAGATAGAGGAGCTAGCTCAAAAAGCTTAATCCGCGGCAGAAGTAAGACACAATAGAGAACTGTATAAAATAACAAAAGAAATACCTAGTTAATAAGAATTATATACATGACGGTCCAACTATTAAAGACAAAGACGGTAAACACCTGCATACAGAAGAAGAACAGTTAAGAAAATGGCAAGAGTACTTTACCGAAATGTTAGATGCACAAGAAGTGAACATAGAACAATCTGAACAAAAAGAAGAACAAGAATTCCACCCAACCCTTAATGTAAGCATAGATCCACCACAAATCACCTCTACCAGATAATATTCCAACTGAAGTCTTTAAAGTTTGTTCATTAATGATAATATATATTCCACACCCAATCATATTAGAAGCTTGCAACCACGAGAAGATTTTAGACTTCTGCAAAGAATGACTTATAATTAAACTCTCGAAGAAGGGGAATGAAACTGAAGGTATAAAATTGGAGCGGAATTACATTACTCAATACCATTAATAAAGTAATGAGACAAATTATACTAATGAGAATTAACGGACATGTACAGCCTAAACTAAGAAAGGAGCAAGCTGGCTTCAGACCCCATTAATCCTGTGTTGAGCAAATAAATACCGTAAGTCTAATAATAAAATAATCCTGGAAATGGAGATCATCACTCTCTGGTCTTCATCGACTTTGAGAAAGCTTTCGATAGCTTGATTCACTCGTCCATTCGGAAAGCAGTTTCAAAAATAGGTATACAAATAAAGGTAACTAACCTAATAAAAGAATTGTATAGCGGTATCACTAGAAGGAGTAAGTGAAACAATGCCCGTTAATGTTGGAGTTAAACAAGGTTCTATTCTATCCCCCATATTATTCAACTTAGTCCTAGACTCAATTATGTGAAAAACAAACAATGCACGGCCAGGTATAGTATGCGGCCTGCAATAAAGACTAGAAGACCTGGACTATGCAGACGATATATGTTTAATGTCACATACGTTTAGCAATAAGAGCAATAAATTAAGACAACTCGATAAATCAGCCAAATTGGGATTAAAAATAAACATGACAAAACCAAAGGAATGCGCACCAATATTCAATCCCAGGACAGATTTCTCTGCCAAAACCAACCAATTGAAGAAGTCGAAAACTTCACCTACCTCGGCAGCGTTATAATTAAAGATGGAGGATCTCCTGCAGATGTGCAAAGCAGAATTCAGAAAGCAAGTGGAGCGTTCGATATACTCAACAAGATATGGAACTCGTCCCATTATTCCACCAACACTAAATTTTGCTTGTTTGACAAAATATGAAATGTGTATTATTATATGATTGCGAGACTTGGAAAGTCTCAAAAGAAATAACAGTAACATAGACCTGTGGGCAAGAACAAAAAAAGAAAACATGAAAACGCAGAAAATGTAATTGGATAGGCCACGAGGCCCGAGGTAAGTACTTGACTGGAACCCACAGGAAAGTTGATCCAGGGGGAAACCTACGATTACTTGTAAAGGGTCAATAATAGAAGAAGTGGAAAAAATGAGACTATCCTGGAGTGAAATTAAAGCAGTAGCCACCAGCAGGCCAGATGTTATTATATATGATGTTATATTATATTATAACATTTAAGAAGCACAACCGGTTTAAAAAATCTCTAAAGGGTTTTACTCAGAACATTCCTCTCATCAAAGGAAAATGGAGATAAAAATATCTCTACGCTCATAATAATACTGAAACAATAAAAGAAACACTTGGAAATGCAAATTATATCAATTTTCAAATAGAAAGAACATTACCGGCGAAGGGATTCGAACTTCAGCGCCTGCGAACGAGCCAGCGAATGCAATTACAATTACTGGGCGTAACCTGAAGTAAAGCATGCGTTCGCCGCCTCGCCAACCAAAGATGCCCCCTATCGGTGAGATGCGGCTGCCTTAAATAGAACGCATTCATTGGTAACCCATCTTTTAGTTTTCAGAACATTCATTGTGTGTCTGTGGTTGGGGTAGAGTTAACAAGAGATCTTCTGCATACTAGTTTCAGTAAAGCCGCCCATATGGCTTCCAGTAGACAAAGATGGCGAAACACTGTAAAAAGAACCATCAGTAACATTCAAAATTAATAATGAGTTACATCACATCTATCAAGATGTTATGAACTGGAAGAAGAAGTTGTTCCCATTTCAGTCAAGGGTAAAGCCTGAGTATGTGAAAATTGCTACATCTATTTCTCAGTTAAAGTAAAGATAAAAAAGAGTCTCTTTTAAATGATTTCTGAGACTTTCACGGCCATTGTCATTAAGTAACAAACGACTTCCGGAATTGGGAACCGTGTCATGATTGAGATCGAAGAACTCAACGTTTCGGCCACTTTTGTAAGGGGCTTCATCAGGAGGAAAAAGCAAAAGAGCACGGTAACTCAACGTGTGAACCACGTCATAGTCGAAACTCGACTAAGTATCGGAAGGAGAAAGGCGAGAATTTATAGGCGAGCGCTGTCGCGGTTCAGCAAATGCCGTCACGGTTCAGTGGCGGTGGGCGGGACTTAGGAATTAGCACTTTTCACATAGAAGGAAGGGGAAAGCCTTCGTCCCGATTGAGATTGTTAGGGTGTTTATAAATCACAATGGCTGCGCGAATATTTCTGCTAAAGAAGAATGGGAATTTGCAGATGAGGGAAGTTTCATAAAAAAGGATCTTATGACCAGTACCGCGTTGGTGTCGGCGATGGCTGATGATGAAACGAGACCCGACTTGAGACAGCGGTGGTGCTCAGAGATGCGAGTTTTCACTGAACGACCTGTTTCACCAATGTATACAGCATTACAAGAGCAAGGGACTCTATAAACACCTTTAGATGACATAGTGTTTAATTTATCTTTGAATACTGTTTTAATGTTTTGTTTTCTAAGAAACTTTCCTACGAGGTCTGTGACTTAGTGGATATAGGGAAGAAAGACTATTGCTGCAGGATGATCGGGTTTTGGAGGTTTGTGTTGTCATGGATGAAGATGGCGATTGATGGCAGACTTTATATCCCTAGCACGGTGACCGTTATTCCTAAGAGCTGTCCGAATGTGGTCTAATTCAGCGTGGATATTATCGGGTTGGGAATGAAGAAAACTCGCATCTCTGAGCACCAGCGCTGTCTCAAGTCGGGTCTCGTTTCATCATCAGCCATCGCCGAACACCAACGCGATACTAGTCATAAGATCCTTTTTGGTGAAACTTCCATCATCTGCAAATCCCCATTCTTCTTTAGCAGAAAGATTCGCGAAGCCATTGCGATATACAAACATCCTAACAATCTCAATCGGGACGAAGGCTTTCCCCTTCCTTCTATGTGGAAAGTGTTAATTCCTAAGCCCCGTCCACCGCCACTGAACCGCGACGGCATTTGCTGAACCGCGACTGCGCTTGCTTATAAATTCTCGTCTTTCTGCTTCCGATAGTTAGTCGAGTTTCGCCTCTGACGTGGTTCACACGTTGAGTTACCGTGCTCTTGTGCTTTTTCCTCCTGATGAAGCCCTTTACAAAAGTGGGCGAAACATTGAGTTCTTCGATCTCAATCATGACACGGTCCAATTCCGGAAGTCGTCTGTTACTTAAGTCTCTTTTAATGTGCTCACCCTATATATATTTATCCGAAATTTTCTCAGTTTCATGCTAGGTAGATATATACTCAACATATAAAATATCGTCTTTTTCCAACAAATAGTTTTTAAGTTATACCACCAAAAGGCAGACAGACGGGAGTTGTTTTTGAACTTTGAATATTAAAATCGTATTTTTTAATGTACATATTTCAGGAAATCAGTTTTAAAAGTACATAAAGAAAATTTTAATAGTACTACTAGGTACTCGTATGAATACCAGTTGATATTAATGATTGATTTCGAAAATCATTTGAAGAGCAATGTAAAAATATACGGTACCCCCCACCCAAGAAAAGCGCCTTTCCGTGCTTTCCAAGAATACTTCAATACTCAGCATCACTCTGTTTTGCTAATACAATGAAATGCTATGAACCAGTTATTTATAAAAAAAAAACAAAAAAAATTTTTTTTTGCCGACGACCATAGCTCAAAAGTTGATGTTGCCTTCATTTTTGGAGGATCTATCGTATGAAAATGATCCAAGACTTCAGGAAGGTTCCTGGCGACCGGAATCGTGTACACATACGAACATATATCCCCCGCACAGCACGTTTAGGCACCCCCCAATTGATCTAGTGGGCTGGGATCTTCACCAAAAGATTCGCACCGCCGAGACGGAGATTTGATATAGTGGGTTCATTAGTCGGTTGGCTCGAATTTTAGAAATATTTGACTCAGAGTGGTTTTCGGTATGAGGGAATTTCAATACTTCGTACACTTCGTGTCGAAGTAATGAATATTTCTGCAGTGTGTTCGTTCTGTAAGGAAGTATAAGCACTTGCAAAACAAAACTATTGGTATTCTTTTACTACAGATCCAACTGTAAGAAATAAAAATAAGTTACATGAGACAAAGTCAAGCGAGTAAGAAAGTTGTGGCAGCGATAAAGAGCCTCAAAAACTGTTCTACACACTTTAGAGGCTATTATGCTGTTGTGATTGGACCAGACACATCAGCCTCATTATTTAATTCCTATATCATGTACGTAGCAGTAAATGCTATTAATTTCAGATCTCTGTTTTAAAAAGAAGTTCGATATTGGTTATTCGATTATATAAACCCGTTTGCTATTTTTAGTAAGTAGAAGTACCTATGTGTGTATTTGCATCTTGTTATAGCTTAGATTTTTGTTAACAAAAAGAATATTGGTTTTCCCGAAACAAACCAGAATGAGTACATTCTTAAAGATACATTATAATTAATGCAAATATATTTTTGTACTACTAGTTTTGTAAGCGTCTGTTACAAGTCTTCCTGTTGTATAAGTTTCATTTATAGGTCTAGGACGTAAATTTCATACTGGTTTAGTGAATGAAATAGAAAAATACTTATTTTAGATTCAAACATTTTTCGAAAGTATTAACAGACACTCACAATCTATAAGAATAGAACTTTTAAAATGTTCTGAAAGCTCATAACACTGGGAGTAGATGAAGAGTTAGTTATATTAATAATCGTTTTGTGTCAATAGAGTTAAACATTACACTTAAAGGGTTTTGATAGTGGAAAGTGCTATTACGCACCTGAAAACTGTAACAAAGTTTCTTAAATCTGAAAGGTTCGGCATTTATGGAATAAAAAATTACATATTTCGTGCTGAAACATTTTTCAATTTGCAAAATATTGTTAAGACAAATTGAAATTGTAAAAAGTTAATCAACAATCGAATTTAAAATATATAAATCATTTTGTATCAAGAGGGCTAAATATAACTTACTTCACACTTAAACGTTTTTAAGGGAAAATAATATCAGCCATTTGATGGGAATAAATTTGTAAATTATTCGATAGTTAATGAAATCGGGGAAACCCTGCTCTAACACTTGCACACTTGGGCCCTACGGACCTCAGTTTTCTAACTACATTCACGACACTTACTGCCCTTGGTACATAAATAATTGTTTCTGCACGATGGAGTGTTCTATGCATTTACACGATCCGTTTGCGAACACTGTAAATCGTATTTACCAATACAAGGTCGATTGTTATAGAGTTGTCTAAGCCCCAAATCGGTAAGATAGGGTTATTATATCCCTACAGCTCAGCGGGAGGGGGGGTAAATACTTAATTTAAAGTTACGGTATAAATAAAAGTCTAATTCGTATTCTATTTCGATCGCGTAGAAATAGTAGTTTACGATACAAGTGTGTAAAGCTACTCTTTAGTCACGAGTGGGGTAGAGTTAAAACGGAAGTGCGCGAGCGTTTTAAGCCCCGCGAGTGACTAAAGATGCTTTGCGCATGTGTATCGTACAATATTTTATCTACGATTGAATTTAGAAAACACGGTAAATATTAAAAAAAAATGTAAATTAGGATTACCAGCAACCGGTCGTAATTTTGCCTGTTTTAAAAAGTTTAAAACTCGTTGCTACTGACACCGTACCTAATGAAATCTTTTAAACATGTTACTACTGACGACGTAAACTAATGAAAACATGTTATTAAACAGTCATTTTACAAACTTAAAACTGCCAAGTAAAAGGCAACTTTACACACTGTGATAGATAAATATTATAAGAATTTCAGTTGCTAAGACATTTTATCAATTTTGGACCATATTGGAGACCACATTTGCTTTCGCTTGACGGATTCCGCGTAAACAATATTGTCGTCAATTAGTAAAAACGCCTTACCAATCTTGATACTTAATATGCAAAGAGAAACTGTTACGTAATATCTTGCATGCGAACGTATTATTAATGTCTGTTGATACTGCAGCAGCCATCCAAAAATAAAGGAGTGAAAAAGTGGTTTGGCAAGTATAAATGTTAAAAAACAACTCGTTATCGCCATAATATGTACAGAGCAGCGCTGTGTATAGTGATTGCTAGTGAAGCGCGCCAAATAGAGTATAATACGAATCATGGCGTTCGTACTTTTAGTTTTGTTTACTAGTGCGGTGATTATTATTACTCTGTGGTTTATAGAGTACTTCAAATTTAACCGGTATTTGTCAATGTTTCCTGGTCCTCGTCCTCTTCCTATCATTGGAAATGCACACAGCTTTGGTAGTCCAGCAGGTAAATAAAAAAAATCTTTTAGAAAGTACTTTCAATTACTATTTCTAAATTATTACTTTTGTTCTAAACAGCAATATGTTTTTGTACTCTCGTGATCATTAACACTTGACTAAAGTAAATAAGTGCTTCGTGATATTTTAGTACTTTGTTAAACTATAACTGAAACAGGGACTAAAATATTTTATCCGTTGGGCACCAACAAGAGCAGTCTAGTTATTTCATTCAGTAATGTTGTGTATTTAACAGAAATTATTTCAAATTATAGTATGACACAATCAGCATAAGTTCAATTCATATCGATTACTTTTCAATAAATTTGTATTTCTGCGAATGAAAATTTTAAATATGTTCTGCTTCTTGATGTAATTTAGAGCTAGAAGCAAATGGACATGATTTTTTTAAAGATAATGATATTTTAGAACACTATGCGTATTGTTAAATCGTGTTTAAATTAAATTACAAAGCTATCATGTTTAGAGTAAACAATAGTATATTATACATTAAGGTAGAGAAGCGCAGTATTATAACCTGAGCGCATATTAGATACTGAGCGCGCAGTGCGAAGTATCTAAAGCGCGAAGGTTATAAGACGTATCGCTACCGTGGTGTATATACTATTTTTTGCACTACAAAACGGCTTAATACCTAAGAAATTTCGACAATATTTTAACTGTCAACCTGACAATACAGCTCTTTAAAACGTCGAAATTAAAATAGTCATATTTGGTAACTTAGGAATTTATTACCTAGTTACCACGGTGAAAATTGTTTATTTTACTTTCTTTCCCGTGGTGGAGAAAATCAACTTCACGACCTAAAGATAGGCCAATAACGGTGCGTTCTGAGACTAGTAGTGCAAAAAAACATATATTGCTATGGGCAATTGTGCATAGCCAATCTGCAAACAAACGCTGTGGTCATGGTAGTTAATGACTATTTAAACATAGCTTTAATTATGAGTGGAGATAACTGGGCCATGAAATTAGATGCATTTCTGTTAAAGTTGTTTTTATGCTGATGTTGACATTTATTTGCATTAACTCAACATATTTAAGTAATTATTTGATATGATTCTATACTCTTTTTCTCGCTAATCACTTTATGAATTTCTTTATCGGCAGAATATTTGATAATATTTTGGATTTATAAGTTTCAACAATTCTATTTTTAACGTCTTAGCAATCCATACAGGAATATAATAAATAGATTTGAGTTACGTAACATTAAGTAAATACGTTGACGATTTTAGTTTTGCTTCAATTTATTTTGATGAAAATGAGTCATTAGTGATTTGAAATTAACGAGAAATTAAAATTCTATTGAACCAATAATATGATAAAATAATTTGTATGAGCCCTTACAACATATTTCATACTCGTTCAAAAATGTCTCCATCGTTTAATCCATTTTTACTTCCCTCGTCTGAAAGACGAAGGAAGTATTGTAATCACGAAAAAATCACCTTCCGAGATTTTTTAGATCTTCACGTTTCAAGGTCCCTGTGTTACGTGTAATTTTACATTTAGATGCAGTCAAGAATTGTTATGTATGCTTTTCGCTTAAATACATTCAGATGTAGTTCCGAGATTTAGATTGACCTGTAGTTCCTAGGTGTAGATTTGGTTGCATACTCACTTTTGCATTTTTGGATGATTTTGGAAAACCTTATAATACAATTTTCAAAAGACATTGATAGTACGATTCCCGGTGGCCATTTTATGAGACTGATTTCGTGAGATGATTTCCTTTTGGGGCTGCATGTGATTTTGGATACTTCACTTAGGTGGATCAAGTAATTTCCAAAAATTATCGGTAGATTTTGTGTTCAACCCTAGGAAATATTGTGCTATATTGCTGAAATGAAGCCAGTTATACTGGGATGATTATGTATTTCTGCAATGCACTCACAGGCCATTCAGCAGCTCTGGTATGTTATTTTGTGCTTCCGTTGGACGTCGAATTCAGATATCGTGTGATTTTCATGCTTTTCTGTCGTAGCCCCCTGTGCTCTGGCTCCTTCATAGTCCCCTAATTGGTACGTTAGTGCTCCTGTTTTTCGCTTACGACCTTTTGGAGCTCAATTATCGCACCTGGAGGACCCCCACGCGGTCTGGGCACCCTCAATCCATGTGATAGCCTTTGAACGTACGGCTTCTCCCCAGTGTGACAACCATGAGGTTTTTCCCCCGATGCAATAACCTGTTGCACTTGAAGTTATTTCCAACTAGAGGACATCTCCGTGGAGCAAACCCCTGCATGGCTGTTCTGTCGACTTCGCTGCGCCACTGAACAACCCCAGGTATCTACCTCCTAGCGTTTATTCACCCCATCGTTTAAACTAGAAATATCGTTTGGACTAGTTTTGTGAAAGCTTGTGCACTGCGCTTACCTTGTTTGATAGTGATATCCATAACAGGTGGTACCGAGAAATTCAGAAAACTCTGTGTAGCTATTGGCGACGTTTACCTCGTGCAAATGCGTATGCGGAATAGGTTAATTTCATTTTGTACATTTAATATTTTCTTCGATTGGCAATAGTGCCTTTGCAGTTTAGTTGCGTTCAAGTACCTCAACGTTCCGAAACTTAACAGATCTCTTCTGCGAGGGTTTCCCGGAGCTTGAATTTTTGCATTTAACACACTGCGCTGAATATACACAATTTTTAGTGTAATAACATCACGAAATGGTACCATTTCGAATGAATCGCGAGTAGGTAATTGATTTGAGCGTTGAAACGATTTATTAAGATCTCCCGTATTCCGCTATCGCTGTTAATGTTTAGTCACTACCGTCACTACAGTTGAGTTACATGTACTTGAACGGAATTGCAAGCTAAGATCAGAGAGTTCTGTTTGGATTTCAAATTTATTGACATAAAATCTTGTACATTTTATACATAAACTAAAATTACATCTAGGTACTATTCCATTTACAAACTATTTATCGCAGATTTATGTCGCCTTTTCTTTTTTAAGCATGGTACAGATTTGTATGTGCAAATAAACAATTAGGTAATTCCAAGTTATGTTGTTTTCTGTCGTTTATTATTTTTATGTAACAGCTGAGTGGGTTTAAGAACTTACACGGCCACCTGTAGGTTTTCTGGTTTGGACCGTCTCGAACAAGGCGCTTCCGGACAACCCCCCCCCCCCCCCATTCCTGATTGGCAAACGTTTGCTACACGACTAGACAATTCCTGGACCACCCTGCTGTGAAGTATATATAATTGCTTTTTTTTCCTTTTGCGTGCGAATGAATTCCCTTGTGTAGCAAATGTAATACCTGGATGACGACAAAGAAGTTTTCTCAATTTCGTCAGTCTGTCTGTCGGTCTGTCTGTTGGCAGTATAGCTCAAAAACTATTTGTCGGAGGAAGACGATATTTTGCACAAATATTATATATCTACCTCACATGAAACCAGTACAATTTCATACAAATATATACAGGGTGAGCACCTTAAAAAATAAAATTTTGTTTATCTGTGTGTTAATTTTCAAATAAAAAGAAGTAATAACTTTCACATAGGTCAGGCTTTAGATTTGCCGAAAATAAGACTCAAACGATAAAGGATAATGTCATAAAGGAGTAAAAATGTTTCAACCATTACACCGTGCTCTTCAAGAGACGCGCGCGCCGGACTTTTCCAGATGGAATTTCGCTGTACTTATATCCTCTGCGGAGATTCCGTTAGGATCGAGCATTCTGCAGAGCTGCAGATGCGGCGGGTTCGAAGCCCAGCGGGATACATTTGTTGTTGTTGTTTGAAAATGTATTTAATTTATTAGAAACGTGAAGATATTTGTACACCTAACTTAATTTGATTTTTAAAATTATTTAGTATCACAATGTTGACGAGGGAAGTTTTGGGTAAAGCCTTTCACATATTTTTTTAAATTATAAGTATCAACTACTCGTATGTTCAGTGGAGGATTAAGGTACCTCTGCACCTCTGGGCACATATTTAACCCGGCGGAGGGATGGTGGGGTATAATATGCCACAATACATTTCAAAGTAACACATCGGAGACTCCGCTAGTAACACCTTCGCTAGACTTCGTATACCTTCTAATGGATTCTTTCTATAAATAAATAAGTAACATGGTTAGTAGTAGTAAGGGCGTTGTGGTTACCATATCAATTAAAATAAATGTGTATACGCTATACCCCACAGTATCAATTCTGTAAGAGGACGAATTATAGCTATAACCCATCGTAGTCTTGCTTTATTTTACGATTTTTGATTACTTTGTTAGCCTTCGGGCTAAGTTTGCTTGATAATTTTTGTAGTTTATATTTTTAGCATGTCACATTAAGGATCGCCGTAAATATCAAAAGTAATTATTTACATCTGTGTTTTTTGCAAGCGGGATATATCTTCAGAACATGCTGCGGTTAGTTGTGATTCTTGTTTCAAAGAAAATACCAAATAATACCATTTTACTCTAACTCAATTTTTGTTATTGAGTTATAGCTTATGTTCGTTGCATATTTCAAATACATTTTTGTTATACATTTTGATTTTAATTATTCAGTTCATATTTATTTCCTATTTTTTGTAAAAGAGTTGCAAATTTGTTTGTTTTCATGTTTCAATGAAGGTCGAAACCAACCATAATACTATTATTTAAAAAATATTCAAATACTTCATACTTCAGAAGTAATAAACACTAAATAAGCCGAAGAACAGATTATGAGAACCGTTTCGTATTCAGAGATAGGGACATTGACTATAAACAAAAAAAAAACTTCAGCTACTATATCTAAATTCTATAGGCAATTTTAAAATAATCTGCATGTAAAATTAAAATGTATGAATTTTTATTCCAATAACGGTACCTCCTAAGGGTTATATACAAAACGATATTTTTTTATATAAAATAGAGGAAATTAAAAATATTGAAAATGTAATTACTGCATTGATACCTTGATTAGAATACATAAATAAATAATACATTATATTATTTGAATTTAATTAATAAATGAAACGTGCAAGATATCATTAGGTCATTGGGGTTAAAATTATAGTTACCTTCCTTTGAAAAAAAAATTTTATGATCATCGTTGTAATGGTAGGTAGAATAGTAAATAAATGTAGTCATGTGCAAATAGGTGGATAAAGGATGACTTTAAAGCAAGAAGTAGTATTTAAATATTAAAATAATATTTGTTGAAATTTATAATGATCTAAAAATTGTATATAAAACGGTAAACATATAATTTGAGTAACTAAGCTGGATGTCAAAGAACAGGGAGTGATTAAACATAACAAACTAAATTTTGATTATTTTTTCTCAAGGCAATATACGTTCTATAAATGTATTCAGCAATTATACATATACATACATACAAGAATAATAAAAAAATAACACTAAATTCTGAGGGCGCCAAGGAGTCTTTGTACATCAAATATGCAAAGACAGAAACGAATATAGAAGATTAAAACCACTTTGAAGTAGAAGAATGTGTTGATATTGACTTATATCAAGGAATGGTGTGTTGATAGCGAGAGCGTAAGGTATATGGAAAACGTTGTTGGCTGGAGTTAGTATTTGTCTGTAGTGGAGATGTTGATGATTAGAGTGGTGTCGTGCTTTGAGTAAGAAGCAGTAAAATATTTAATGTTTGATTAATAATTATCTGAGGTGAGCTAAAAAAGGAATGTTTGTAGGAGTCGTTGATTAGAAGGTTTGGATGGACTGTCAGTGTAGTTTATAGATTAAACGAATGGCTTAAATGTACAATAATTTTGAATTAAAGATAATATAAAGATACACCTCCCAACTTGTAAAAAGAAGTTTTATTTTCAAAGGATATATTATGTGAGCTAGTTTTAGAGGGTCTATTGCAACTGATCTAACTGAAAACTGGTCTAAATTGAGTTAGACGAGTTTTCACTCTTGTGTTCTTCAAACTGGTCTAACTGAAAACTGGTCTAAAGTGAAACTGTAAGGAATGTAAAAAGACTACCCCCAGTTGGCATGTAAGAAGTCAAAGGGTTTCTGCGAAAGTGGTATAGCCGGCCTTTAATAATAGCGGATTAGAGCCTAAAAGGAGTAATGGGTTTCTTATATATTGATCATTGCAGCATATTAAATAAGATGATAACTATAATATTTTGTTACAGTTAATTTTGGGCATGTTCCAAACTACAGTACAATGCGCTTACAACGTACCTGTCGGGACAATGACAATCTGTACGTTATAAGAGAAGTGCGTTTTAAAAACATACACTAAATTAGGAAAAAAATTGAAATAATCACACAAACACGCATATTCAGAAACATAATATGAAGGCAACCTACGCATTCGTTTACCAGCCTGCACTTTACTAGTTTCTTCTTTAATAGTATCGTTGATTTCAATTATCATAGAAAAGATGTTTTTCTTCAACGACTTAGCTCTGCAAATATCGATTTGCGTTCCACCACGTTCAAATTCTATTATAATATCCAGTTTTTCTTCTACTGATAAAGCTTTACGCTTTAGCTTCGAACTTGATGCTTCTTGCATTTTGGTGTTGATTCAGAAACGATAATATCAATATCTACTTGACACAGAAGTTAACAAACGATTGAGTTTTCAAGTGTATTTTTTAAACAAATTCGCGGAGCATGTAACAATTGTTACTGCATTGTGTACTGTGCGAACCAAAATGTGTGCGACTTCTGCTGATTTCGCACGTTCGTGAAAAGAAAATATGAGCTTAAAGGGGATATTTTTTGTATGTTGTATACGAACTACGTAGTAAAAGAAGTTAGGACGTAGTAAAATAAGTACGTAGTAAAAGAAGAACGTTTATAGAAAACAAATAAACTAGGCATTCAGCGGAGACTAATCGTTCAAGTACGTAATAACCGAATGTAAGTTAAAAACGAGTCTATTATAAGGGAGTAATAACAAAGAACAATTAACATTATAACGTTATATGCTTGTTGATTATACTGTATTTGATATTGGGAAATTAGTAATTTGGCAACTAAAACGTATGCAACTTGTTTGGCATTGTGCACCCTTGTGCGCCCTTTTATCGTGCACCCCTAGACACGAGTCTAGTTAGCTTATGTGGTAATCCGTCACTGCTTGAATCGGTAATTTTTTGCAGTGTTCTTATTCGCCACATAGTGCATTTGAAATCAGCTGAAATAATTTTCTCAGCATTTACAATGATTGTTCGTTGTATTTGCAACTTTTTGTTATTGTATATTTATAGCCCCTGTGCCCTGATAACAGGTTGTGCTAATAATAATTTTTCAACAGCAGTTTTGAATACCTTTAACTTTGTAATTTTTTCTGCTTGTCCTTGAAGGTCTCCATCACATATAGAATATATAACACAAGTTCCTAGTCTACATGTTGACCTAATTCATGTTGAATTGAAAAGGTGTCGTCCAATCGTGACTGCGCTGTCCTTGAACAATTTCAGTTTTAAGAACGAACGTTCTCAGGAATGGATAACAGCTTTGATTAAGCAGTGCGCAGTGATTGCTTATGGAGCGAGCCACATAGAGTATAATACGAATCATGGCTTTGGTACTTTTGGTTTTGTTTACTTGTGCGGTGATTATTATTTCTCTGTGGTATATAGAGCATTTCAAATTTAGTCGGTATTTATCAATGTTCCCTGGTCCTCGCCCTCTTCCTATCATTGGAAATGCACACAGCTTTGGTAGCCCAACAGGTAAATACGAAGAGCAAAGTATTAGCTTTAAATTAGTTTTTAAATATACGTAATTTCTATGGAAAATACTTTAAATTACTGTTTCTAAATTATTCGTTTGTTCTAAAAGGTAGTATGTTTCTACCCTCGTGATGATTTACACTTGGCTAAAGTAAGTACGTACTTCATGTTATTTTAGTACTTTATTAAACTATAACTCTTTGAAGTTATATTTGTACGTGTACGAGATTCTTAATAATATAGAAATATTGTTTGCACTTTTAGTTATTTACAATATAGGAGTGGCCAATATAAAATCATTTTGAAATTGACTATTCCTGAAAACCCGACTAAACATATTTTGCCTGTATGCCACCAACAAGAGCAGTTCAATTATTTTCTTCAGTAATGGTTCATATTTTATTGTAAAAATTGTATTAAAATTTTAATACAGCACAATCAATAATTCCAAATAGTATCGATTACTTTTCAACAAATATGTACCTCCGTAAAAGAACATTTAAATCTATTCTGTTATTTGACACAATTTAGAGACAGGGCTAGCTAGAAACAAAAGAACATGTAATTTAAAAAAAATAGATTTTTAGCACAGTATGCGTATTGTTATCTAATGTTATAATTAAATCAGAACGCTATCATATTTAGAGTAAACAAAAATAGATATTGCTATGTGCAAACTCAATGTACACAGATATGCGGTTGTCATGGTAGTTAATTACTATTTCAACCTAGGTCTAATCAGGAGCAAAGACTACTGCGCCAGGAAATTATAGACATTTTTATTAAAGCTGTGCTTCTATTCATGTGGACATTTGTATTAATTAACGAAACATATTTAAGTAATTATTTCTGGCTAATCACTTGAACTCAATTTATCGGCAGAATATTTGATTACATTTTAGATTTATAGGTACTAACATTTATACTTTCAACGTTTTAGCAATTCATACAAAAACACTTGCAGTTTTCAAATGTATTTACTGGAATTGTAGAGTATATATTTTATTATTTCTATAAATATTATTTCTGACTTTGTGTATAAAGTCCCCTACCTAATATTAAGTAAATTGGTGATTTTAGTTTTGTTTGTGAATTTATTTTGATGAAAATTTTTCATTACTGATTTGAAACTGACCAGAGATTAGAGTTCTATTGAATCAACATCGCGATTTCAATGATACCTAATTTTTCCAAAATCTTATTCTTATAGTGCTTATCCATTCCAAATGTTGGCGATCGTCAAGACAATCCGCATGTTTCCTGTCCTGAAAAGATTCTTTAGCCACGATATCATTCTTCTTCCGGATCTTTAAAGTCTCAATAGCAGTAAGGGAAGATGTAGCATCTCACTGGTTTGATTTGTGACACCTGAAGAGCTTCTATATTTTTGGAAAGGAGGCTCTAAAGTTTTCTATTCGGCCTTTGATTTTGAATAAGTGATCTCATCTTTTATTAATATTGTTGTTCCGAGGTATAGGTACGTTTGCACCGTTTCAAGTGATTGGTTCTTCAGTATGGGTTGACCAGGATGGTTGTTACTTTGGAAAATTGTCAAATACTGTTTTCTCGATATTAAGTGAAAGTTCATATCTCTGGCTTCCACTATTCTGATATTGATTTTGTCACTTTTTTACTTGTTTCTTTTTCTTTCAGTCTTCCCATATTCCCTAACTTCCTGGCAATTTTTCTTGTTACTTTCTTAAGTTTGCTCTTACATCCTTCAACTAGGATATATCAGCACCAAGATTAGTCTTAACTGATAAGCAACTATTACTGAATAATTTCTTCACCTCCTGCAAATTTTCGAGTCTATCAGCGAAGGGTACTGATTCATTTGTATGTCTTATATTATTTATGTACTCGCCATTAACGCCCCTTGAAACATTAGTTTTGAGTATATATTAAATAACACAGGTGACAATAAAATTCTCAGATTTCGGAATTCCAGCCCAATTCCTTTCAATATCTCAATAAGTTTATTGTGTTGTACATCATCAAATGATTTTTGATAGTCAATGAAACAAGCATGAATATCGCAATCGATATTACTGCATCTTTGGAAAAAGACTTGGACACTAAATAGAGCTTTTCTCTTTTCCATCGCATTCCGAAATTCAAATTATGTGCGATTGATATGTTCTTCGCATACCATAAAGATTCATTAATGTATTATTTTTACGAAGAGTTTAGGAGGTGACTCCTTAAACTGATAGTGCGAAAATCGCTACAGTACTCGGCCTTTGCTTTTTAGGCGATAACTTTGGTGAAAAAAGGTTCAAGATCATTTTAATTCCCCCAAACTGGGAGCGGGCTGATGTATGGACCTTGCGTCCCTTTTCAGCCAATAGCTAGAATTTGAGGATGGGTGAGAGAAAGAAGGGCTGAAGAATGGATGAGAGGCCAGGAAAGGTGGAGAAGTACTGCCTCGGCATTCGCCTCAGAGAATGTACTCTGTTGCCTCAGGAAAACCACCTAAACACCTGAATCAGAGCAGACGGCAACGGGAATCGAACCCATGACCTCCCGAATGCTAAGCAGATGCAATATAAACTTTACTATTTTTCACCTAGAATATATACGTATTATTTAATACTTCTGTTAGCCAACGAATGCTCTCTGCGTCAAATAACTTGGGGAATTCAAAATGAACGTTGTCTGGAACACGAGACAAAGCTGGGCAAAATACTTTCAAAAGGTATAATACTAAATACTAAATACTTTTTGAAAATTGAATGTATTTAAATATTAAATACTTTTTTTGAGAAAAAGATAGCTAAATAATAAATACCTATAGTATTTAAATACTTTTAATAGTTAAATACTTTTATAAACGAATTTAAATACTTTAAAAGTATTTAAATATTTTAAAAATATTTAAAATACTTCTTAAGTATTTAGATATCTCTAAAATGTAAAAAGACTAAATAGTAACACATGTGTATACCAGTTAAACAATTTTTCAAAATTAAATTTAAAATTCTCAATTTCCTTTTAGTGAATATTAAAACAAATAATAAAGATGGCATAGCTTAAACTATTGTACATGAATTAATAAAAACTCAAAAGAAAACAATATATTGGTTTGTCGAAATATCCATACAACACCGGATATTTCGGCAAAAAAATCTTAAAATCCATAAAAAATGTATTAATAAAATTGCGTATATTGAATATGAACTACTAATAGTACTATTAAATATAGTTATACTTTTACTGTAATAGTAATTTACTAGCTGAAACCCGCGGAATATGCCGCATTTAAAATGTACGACGAATGTAATAACTTTTGTTGCACAAAAGAAAGTTTTAAAAGCACGCTAGAGATTGGCAGTAAGGAAAAGTTTCAAAAAATATATTTTTAAATGGAAAGTCTCTGGAAAGAAAACGCTCGCCTCTGGAAGGCGTCCTAATTAATACGACGTTGTTGGATGCAATAAAAAAAAATCAGGAAAGAATTAATACTCTTATGAGATTATATGTGAAAATTATTTGTGCCACCGAAATAATTTTCAGCTGCTTGCAATCTGTGTTTCTTTTCAGGTTTAAGCCGTTCAGGCGTTGAGCGTCATAAAAATATAAATGCGGTAACTCAAGTCTCCAGTTACGCCGTTACTGTTATTGTTAAATAACTCGGTTAATTATTATTTCTTTGTCATTTTAAACTGGCATTATTATTATTATCTCTATAATAGCAACCATAAGTAATTGTTTATAATGTTTATATGCTAGCGAGTTGTTCTTAAATCGCTAGTGAATTAATAGTAGATTGTTCTACAAGTTAAGAAAAGTGAGAGTTTTTCAGCGAATGCAAAAGTTTTACGTGAGCATGGAAGAATCACTTTTCCAATGTGTTGAACATGCAATTTTTCCGTGTAGTTGACAAAAATATCTTTTTAAATAATTTTGGTCAAAGTATGGAAGCGCAATGTTTACTGTACTGTATAAATACAGAGTCCGGCAACGAAGCGGGGGTGGAAGATATTTCTAAAACTATGAGAGTTACATGAATATTGTGTATATAAAAGTTGTAGCTACGAAAGTGGTGCACATTACTAAAATATTTTTGATTATACAGGGTGTCGCAAAAAAGTATGGCGAATCAAACTTACTTTTTTTTAAATAGAATTTCCTATATTTGGGTAGCTTTAAAGTTTTGTATTGAAATACTCTTCATTTTCATATAAAGTTGTATGGGTCTAACGTCAACTGTTTTGGAGATATTAACAATTTTATGCAAAAAATTGCTGAACTTCAGGCGGCTGCTGTAAGCGACAGAAAACAATTAAATGAAGGAAAACGTTACCAAAAAATTATGATTTTTGTAAACTATCTTTCAAGTGTAAAATGGTGGATCTGGGTATTAATGTTATATAGGGTGCTCAATATTTGCAAATTTAATAATTTCGATTTTTTTTCAAATGGAACGCCCTGTATATTTTTGTATTTTTGAAGAGCCCTTTTAATGAGCTTTCTTTTGAATTTATATTTTCTAAACCTGGTTTTGTGCTTTTATTCTAAAAGAGATCATGCGTTTAAATCATTATTTTAAAGGCGTTTGTTTTTTATCCCTTGAAATAAAGCATCTTAAGGGGTTTAAATTGTTTTTTTATGTTTAAACTCGCATATCTGAAAAACAGTTGAACTTAAGAGGTATGAAGTAACATATCAAAGGAAAGTTCATTAAAAGAGCTCTTCAGAAATACAAAAATATATAGGGCGTTCCATTTGAAAAAAATAGAAATTAAATTTGCAAATATTCAGCACTCTGTATAACATTAATACCCAGATCCACCATTTTACACTTGAAAGATAGTTTACAAAAATCATAATTTTTTGGTAACGTTTTCCTTCATTCAGTTGTTTTCTGTCGCTTACAGCAGCCGCCTGAAGTTCAACAATTTTTTGCATAAAATTGTTAATATCTCCAAAACAGTTGACGTTAGACCCATACAACTTTATATGAAAATGAAGAGTATTTCAATACAAAACTTTAAAGCTACCTAAATATACGGCATTTTATTTAAAAAAAGGTAAGTTTGATCCGCCACACTTTTTTGAGACACCCTGTATAATCAAAACTATTTTACTAATGTGCACCACCTTAGTACCTACAACTTTTATATACACAATATTTATGCAACTCTCATAGTTTTAGAAATATCTTCCACCCTCGCTTCGTTGCCGGACCCTGTATAAATTAACCATTATACATTATAGAATAGAGCTTACTTGAAAATGGATGAATCTGTTATTAATTCATTTAGTTCATTTTTAGGTGAAATCAATATGATTGTGAGCAGTTATGAAAAGTATCAAAAAGTCACTTTTTTTAATGTCACCAATGGCAATGTGAGAAAATAATACATTATAAGAAAAAGAAAAGCATAATTTTTCCCAAGATGTGAGTTTGCAGCTCAAGGGCGATGCCGAGCACTACAAATACACAGAGGGAAAAATGGTGTTCTGCCCTGCCGTGTATATACAATTTTTTCAACCGCCAGGATCAGAACCATAAGAAACATATTTTTCGACGACTGACATCGAAAGTAGATTTTTCTCGCTGTCATTTGACAACAGAAAGTTGACATTTGCCGCTGAGCGTGCGTTTTCATCATTTTGCCGCTCGCCGAGCGTTTTGGGTTTCCGCGTGAACAAAATAGGTAGCCACGTCCGAATGTTTCCTTGACAATGCCCGTCATTTGTCGAAATAATCGCGTCACATGTCTAATAGACTGCGCGAGTAATGTTAACTTGATTGTCAATTAATATTTGCGATAAAATGAAATATGATATTTTCCATTAATAATATGCTCAGTCGTTGAAAAAATAGTATGTATGTTTCGAGCTAAAAGTGCGCTTGCCGCTTTTGCATGATTGCTGGTTTCGGCTTTCATGCGCAAGCGGCAAGAATGCACTTTCAGCTCTTAACATACAATATACTATTTCATTACTCTAAATGAAAATTATGCTGTAATACGAATTGGGCCATAATTATATATAACAGCAATGAGATAACATGAACAACAAAATAGAATGCTTGAGTAAGAGATGACCATACGAAAAAAAATTATTTTAGTAGGCATGTGTGGCTGACATCTGTCATAATTAAATGTGCGTCAGGCCTACTCGAATATTTGCTATTATGTTTATCTCTTTCTTACTCGAGCAATACGAGTTATTTTCATGTTCATGTTATCTTATTGCTATTACAGTAAAATTCACCTTCGCGGATACACGGACACCTCTCTTGGACGGACAGTTTCTCATGGTCCCGACCGACTCTCATATAATTTGCATTGTGTTAACTCCCTCTTGGACGGACATTCTCTTGAACGGACGCGGACACAAGAAAATGTTCTCTTAAACGGACAAAAAACTAAATAAAAAAAATAAACGCCTTGTCTCATTTTTCTGTCGCAAGTGTCGCTGTTGCATTTCTCAATAGTGCCGCGCACCAACTTCGCTGCCTGCCTTCACTGAGAAACTTTCCCGAGTTAACCGGGGATTCATGACTTCAATCTTTCGGTACACACGGGGATTCAGGATTAGTCTGACGTCTATGAGGAAAAGACACAGTGGGGGACACATTCATTGTAGAAATGCCACCAAATATAAAAATTCTCACGCTTAAACAAAAAATTGAGATTGTTGAAGTTCACAACAGGGAAAAGTTAAGTGTAAGGAACTTATCCAAGCGTTTTGATATCGGAAAAACACAAGTTGCTGCTATAATTAAACATAAAGAAAGTATTTTGTAAGGTAACAAATCCTTATTTTTTCCTTAAGTTTTAAGTTTTTTGTTTATTTTAAAAACATTTACATACATATACTTTTTAAATGTCCCAATTTCTTGAAATACAGTTTTCATTAAAAAAACGATTTTTTTTCGTATTTCTTTCAGGCGGACACCCCTCTTGAACGGACACTTTCAGTCGGTCCCGTTGGTGTCCGCTCAAGGGAGATTTCACTGTATAAAGACAGATCAATAAAAAAACCAATTAGGGCATACTGTGATATGTGTTATACGTTTGGCAGTACTGAAGTGTATTGTCAGTCTATGTCAAATTCAAGATTTGCAGGTTAAGTTTTACGTCAGTCTGTGTCAAACAACGAACAAAACCTAACCTGCTAATCTCAAATTTGACATAGACTGACAATACACCCCATCGGTATTTAGCAGTCTTTGAACTTATTTTACGAATACCATGACAACAGACATTTTAATTTTGTTTCATATTGTCCCTTTAGAGAAAATGTGTTCTTTCTGTGACAATCCTTGTAACCTAAAGTATGATTCACCATTCTCTATTTGTGAACGCCAACTGTCCTTGTATCTTAAAACAAAAGCATTTAAAACTTGTAAAGAAACTGTGACAGTAAGCACCTGAAAAAATTAATTGTGATTTTGCGTCGAATGTATTTTTCCCTCTTTATTGTTATTAGTCTTCTTCTTCTTCTTTGGTCCGTTTGCTGGCGGTCCGGGCGGGTCGTCCCCGCAACGAATACGCTGCTGTCGGTGCTGCTGGGTCTCGAACTCCATTTACGATTCGTTTCCATTCTTGACGACGTCTTGGGCATCGATAACCGATAATCGCTGATTCTTTAAGTCGCCCTCGATATTCTTTAGCCAGGTTTTCTTCGGTGTCAATCGCTGAATTCTCCAGTCTGCCGGACGGTCTTGCCAAAGAAGTTTACATGGCAAACGGTTATCATCCATTCGGCAGACATGTCAGAACCATCGTAGTCGACGTTTTTGTATTTGTTCTCCTATCAGTGTTTGTTGATCACATCTTCTTGTAATTGTTTCTTTTCGAAGGCGGTCGCCTCAAGCATCGCATTTGGAAGACCTCAAGCTTGTCAAAGTCCGGCTTGAGCAATGTCCACGTTTCCGATCTATAAAGAAGAATGGGAAGGATCAGCGTTCGGTATAAGCGTACTTTCGTTTTGATGGTAGTATTTGTTCGTTTCCATGTTCCATGTTCTGATGTCGATGTTTACGTATCAATAAACAAATTTAGTGCTATAGTGGGCTAACTCATAACCATACAATTGTTGAAATATTGCCATTTTGTTTCTGTCGTACATTATTCAAGTTTTTGATGAAGTTTTGTTAAGAATCAGGTTGGCGTTGTCAGGGATATGTTTACAGCATGTCAATTGTTTCCGATAACTGTCAGTATTAACTGTTAATTCTACGCCACGAGCTCTAATTACACATTCTAGACGTCTAGGCATACTGCTAATCAATTGTGCAAGATTTTCTTGTGGTAACCTATCCTAATGTCCGAGGTCAATTAGGGCGAGTGCGAATTGCTCTTCCTAGTTGAACCCACACGTGTTCTATCTGGTTCAGGTCTGGTGAGCAGTCTGGCCAATCCAAAAGTGTAATTCCAACTTCGTTTAGATATTGCAGAGTAATGTTGGCTACGTGTGGCAGTCCATTATTTTGCATTAAACGAAAGTTGTCACCAAAAAAATGACTAAACGGAACAACATATTCCTCAAGAATGTTCCTAATGTACCTATCTGCGTTGAGGGCTGCTCTATCACAGATGTGAAGCTCTGTGCGCGCATCTGAAGAAATCCCTCCCCATACCATTACCGAACCTCCAAAAAAATTTGAAGTTGTGGCCATAGCACAAGCAGCATAGCGTTCTCTTGGTCTTCTCCATACTCGTGAACGACCATCTGGAGCATCCAAACTAATCGAGACTCATCTGTCCATAACACGCATCTCCATTCGGGATCCCCCCAGTTCTGGTAAGTTCTAGCAAAATTTAGTCGATTATGTTTGTGGCGTACTGAAAGTTTTGGACCAATGGCAGCCCGATATGGTTTCAGATTGTTTTCGTGAAGTCGTCGCTGAACTGTACGTGACGATATTTGAACATTTCTGACAGCAGCCAGTTCATTAGCAGTAATTGTAGCTGTTGCAGTGCGATTTCTTAAAGATTGTAACAACATAAATCGATCATTTTCGCACATCTTACTGGAGATATCACCATTTTGGCACGGAAGTGAGAATTAACAGTTAATACTGACAGTTATCGGAAACAATTGACATGCTGTAAACATAGCCCTGACAACGCCAACCCGATTCTTAACAAAACATCAAAAACTTGAATAATGTACGACAGAAACAAAATCGCAATATTTCAACAATTGTATGGTTATGAGTTAGCCCACTATAGCACTAAATTTGTTTATTGATACGTAGACATTCAAATCATCAAATGACATCCGAGATGTTACAATTCTATCTACGTCTTCTGCAGTTCGTATCTTAAAATGTAATATTTTGTAATTGTTCTAAGTTTTGAGAGGAATCTTTATAAATACCTGCCGGCTTCTTTGGCAGCTTCAAGGAATGTATTGTAAACTTGGCCATTAATGGTTTTCAAATCATCAAATGACAGCTGAGATGTTACAATTATTCTATCTACGTCTTCTGCAGTTCGTAACTTGTTTCCTAAAATGTAATATTTTGTAATTAATTAAAGTTTTGAAGGTATCTTTAGAAATACCTGCAAGAATTAAAAGCATGTGACAATGTGGTAATCCCCTTTTTTTAAATTCTGTTACACAAACAACCATAGTTTCCAATTCAGTGTAACTACAATACACCACAATGTTGTAATGCCTTCAGCGTTAGTTTTAATTTGCGATACTTCAAAGTGACGCTGCAGAAGAGAGAAGCAATAAGATTGTACGTACAAGTTTATTCAAAACTACTTACCTCACATAACCGTAAAGAATCAGTCGGAGTCCAATTTTTGCTTTTTGGGAAATCTGAACAACGCTAGTCCCTTACCTTGCTTTGAACTACAATTATCTGATGCACAGTAGACCATTTAACAGAATTAATACTTGTACCTACTGCTAGAAGAAACGAAAGGCGACACATAAAAATTTGCAGAAATATAGGTTATGTATGATGTAACGGACACGCCTATTTAGCGTTTGAGTGCGGCTTAGATTGTGGAAGCGTTCAATAAGCAGATATGAAAATTAACCAAAGTGGACTTGCCTTCGAAGCAGAGTCAATAGTTTTACAAAACACAAGAAATAGGCATAATAAATAATTGTTTTCTGTGATAATATCGCTATTAAAAGTTAAGGGAAGTTTGTTTACAAAAACTCGAAAATAGAAATGGTCGAATGCAACTGTGGTACTTTTAGTTGTGTAAACACGGCTTTTAGTCTTCTGCATTATTATATGGATTTTTACTACAAATCACGACACAGGAAACACCACTATTTGTTCCGCGCTGCCAAAACATGGAATATCGAAATAATTGAATGGCAGGGGTGCCGTCACCCCGTCAAACCGGCTTTCTATGCATCTTGCTCAGGCCCACAATTGCCTGGTGGCTTCTGTCTCGCTCTAGCACGGGTGGTTGTTTACCTGAAGCACTAAACGTGTTCGCGTTTCAAGTAAAAACTTGGGATTTTGATAAACGTTAAAACGATGCAAAAGTATTCAGCAGTTAGAAATACATTTGAAGAAATCAAAAGTAGCTAATTACTCTGAAAGTATTTAAATACTCTCAAAGTATTTAAATACTCTCAAAGTATTTAAATACTCTCAAAGTATTTACATAGGTACTGTAAAACTATTTAAATATCCTAAGAATATTTAAATACTGCCAAAATTGTATTTAAATACTAAATACTTTGCAACGTATTTACACCTAGAGATACAAATACCGTCCATTAAAAAGTAAGAGTGACAGACTAGTAATCACCGCGATCAGCGGTCCCGGATTCAAACCCCAGAGGAGGCACGAGTTTACGTAGAAAAACGTACAATATTAGTCCTTCTCAGGACTAACCAGGAACACCTGAAGACAGGAGTAAATCAAAACTCCCGAAACGTTGTGTGATATACACCCTAGACAGTGGAAAAAGTCCGATAAATACATCACTAAGTACTGAATTGCTTTATTTCAAATTTTTATATACACAGTCCACAATGTGAACGAGGTATTTATATTACCGAATGTTTATAGCACTTTTTTCTTCATTTCCCAAAACTTCTTATTTCGGGTTGTTATTCTTTATTACAGGAGTACCATTTTTAACCATGAGTGAGATAATTAGATAATTTTTGAGTTGTTCTTAACCGCCATACACTGGCTTTAAATCAGACGAAATAATTTTCTCGACTTCTACAACAATTTTTCATTTTATTTCCAACTTTTTATTATTGTAGATCTTGCGTTCAATAATATATTTATGGTCATTGAGCCCTGATGGCAGATTGTGTTATTATTTTTTCTAATTACATGAGCTCTATCAGTTATAATTTTTGAGCGTTCAGTCAATGCGTTGAATCTGGAATATATTCTAAATAAATTTATTGGCTGATAGAAATCTGCGCACATTTTATCCTTTGCTTTACAGGAGAAACTGTCACTTTTATTAAGCATTTTAATAAAATATACATTTTCGAATGAAGGATTATCATAAATGTAAGAAACTTTCACTTGAAAATTTTTCTTCGTTAATTTATGTTTATACTTTATGTCATACTGAGTAGAAAGAATATAGTTAAGTACCAGATTATGTGTTAAAGCTTCACATTTGTTTGATTTTAAGAATTTATTCAGAGCTTTACCCCCATACTGTATGCGTAGGCAAAGTGTTTGCTAAAGATTATTTCCTTCATATCCATACTAATGCGTAATCACTATGGTTTCTGTCAGTTTAACAATGACAAAAATTCAAACGTCAAAATTTAACCGCGGTTAAATATGTGTCAAATTTAATCGCTTGGGCCTAATTTTAACGTGATTATTAAAGGTGCTTCACCAACTGAATTTTATCTATTTATTCAGGAAATAATCATCTCGCGTGCATTTAAACTAGCCTGAATAAATTTTGACGATTTTCTGTCAGAATGTTTTGCTCTGAAGAAATATATCTCGTAAATTTTCCTCCCCAAAATCCCTCGTGCTACGCACTTGGGATTCTTGTTGAGCAGCAAATTTACTTAACATATTTCTTAGCAAAACATTCTGACAGAAAAAGTCAAAATTTAATCGGCTATTTTAATGCACTTGGGATATTACTGTTGACTATATTAGAAACTACTTCTTAAATTTTTCGTATTTAGGAAACACTCTGTGTATGGAGGGTACAAAAAATCGCATTTGGAGGCTAGAATGTCGATGTGATTTAGGTCAAAATAAATGCTATTTTAACTGCTCCCAGCAAATTATAAAATATTCAGATTAATTTTAAGTATTAGTCACAAACTAGCAGTCCAGTGAGACAAATGTCTCATTTAACGCGCCTTCAAACCTCGATCGGTTAGGCAACCACCCAGACCTGGAAGTTGTCAAAGTGGTTGCCTAACCGATCGAGGATTTAAGGCGCAGAGGGTCGCAGCTACGTTTGGCGGCCGAAACAGTTTTATTTAATACGCGTTCTATTTGAAAAACGGTCTTTTTGTGATTTCTCGAAAACCGGAAGTGTCACGTGACTGAAATTCGGTTCCTGACCTGACATGACCTATTCCAAACATATAACTTTAATAACTTTTTTCTCTATCTCTTACGGTTTGGCTGCTGAAACAGCGTCCCGGATAAAACAGCGTCCCAGACAGACATCGTCTATTAGATAAAGGATACTGAAATACGTAAATGATTCTATATACCTACAGCTAACACTTTATTACGCGAAATTACAGTATATTATTCATAGTTGCTAAAATTCTTCAACACAATGATATTCAGTTTCCAGCTGCCTATCAGTATGAACTTTAGACGTATAAAATAGGTTGGAGTGAATAGACAGAATTCATTCAGTAACAGTAAACGTCCTTGTCGACTAAAGATAATCTGAACATCAACAAGCAGATTTAGCTTTTATGTTATTTGCGAATTGACATTGTTTTAAAAAACATATGTTAGTATTTCTGCTTGCATCTAAATAGTCTAACAACGAAATACCGAAAATGTTACATTTTATATTATTTTATTTAGATTATTTACAGCAAAAAGAAATTCTGACTACCATAGTTCTTATCATTTCAAACTGTTATATTTCAGAAAATGTATCGTTTAATTAAATGAAATTTTGTCGGACGCAGTTTTAAGCCTCAATTAATACGAGATGATCATTGTGCTTAATTTCGTCTGGGGAATGGCATTTCTGTAGATCGTATTATTAAGAGGAAATTAACAAATAATGCGAGTTAATATACGTAACTAATTAATTGATGTTATTAATGATCCGTATTTCCCACCATTTAATAATTCAATAAACTGGTTTTTGAGACATTACATCAACTGCTACATTATCGTACCGTAACTTACTCAACTACACTTTTATTAACTCATATCCAATAATAAACAAATCAAATTCTAGAAATATGTGTTGTTGAACATTTGGTTTTATTCTATAAGTGCATAAAATGATTCATGCTGTTCAATTTAGTCTAGTTATTGATGTTCTTATAAAACGTAATTAATATTTCATTTAAATCTTAACAGCCTAGGCGTTAAGAAATAACAGAATAGTAACATTTTAATATTGGCAATATTGAAATGTATAGTTAGCGACACTGTAAGTCTATGTCAAATTCGAGGTTAGCAGGTTAGGTGTTGCGTCAGTTTGTGTCAGTACTGACGCAAAACCGAACCTACTAACATCGAATTTGACATAGACTTACAGTGTCACCAACAATACGTTTCAGTATTGCCAAACGTAATTTTCTTCCATAGGTGACTCTGATAAGACGAGTTTTCTAACACCCGTCACTAATACTATTTAACTTTTTCATTTAAATTGCTCTAAAATTTCAATTCTTGTAGGTGATATGAAAAATATTCAACGACATACGGCCGTTATCGCATCTAACTAACTCGGATAAATTCATTAGCCTCGGCCACAAATTTATCCTGCTTTGTTAAATACTTACTAACGGCCTTATGTCGTGAATAACTATTATAGATGATGCTATACTTGTACTATAGTACTGTACTATGCACAATGAATCAAACTCGCCTTAGATTATTTTCTACCCTGTTTTTGTGGCAGCTTGTTTTTTATGATGGTAGGATAACGCATTTTCATTTTCGTCTTATTCTGCTGATTCGAGAATGTTCTATTTCAGTTTGGCAGGCGAAATTTAAAAAAATACATAAGGTGGAGTCATAGATAGCTATATTTTCATTAGAAACTTCATATTAAAGCTTTCGAAAATTTTTACCATTTACAATTAATAATGTATTTCAGAATTTATCCCAGCAGTGACGAAGTTTCAAAAGGAATATGGGAGCACTATAAAGCTTCTCATTGGGAGCAAAGTGAGGATAATGATATCGGATCATAAAATGGCAGAGTTTTTACTTGGATCAACAACAATTTTAGAAAAATCGTATGAATATAAATTTTTACATTCGTGGTTGGGCACAGGACTGCTAACTAGCTCAGGTTAGTTGTTTAACTAAAGCCGATTCTTTATCTGGTATGATATGCTTAATTATTTTTAAGCTTCAAAGTGGAGGAAACAAAGAAAATTAATAACGCCTACATTTCATTTTCAAATTTTGGAACAATTTATAGAAGTATTTAATTCTCAAAGTGATATCTTAATACGCAAACTAAAGAAGGAAGAAGGAGGAGTGCCCTTTAATATTTTTCCTTATGTAGCCCTTTGTGCGCTGGATATTATATGTGGTAAGTTTGTGGTCTCTAAGGTTGCCAAGTACCAAATCTAATAGAAGATTTATAATTACAGAAGCCGCAATGGGCACTTCAGTAAATGCACAAAATCATTCTGATTCAGAATACGTTCACAGTGTAAAAGAAGTATGCAGAATACTTATGGAACGATCGTTTAATATTCGAAAAATGTGGGACTTCACATTTAGATTTTGTCAAGATTATACAATACAAAAGAAGTCCTAGAGATTCTGCATGGTTATACAAACTCTGTTATAAGAAAAAGAAGAGAGGAACTTCTTAATAATCGTGGCACTACAACGGGTGATGATGATTCCGGTATTAAGAAGAGATTGGCCTTTCTGGATTTACTGTTGCAGTCTACCGTTGATGGCGAACCTTTGTCTAATGAATCGATTAGAGAAGAAGTTGATACTTTTATGTTTGAGGTATACCTACGAGCTCATAATCAAAATTGATGCACACTGTCTTGAAGCTAATACGATTCATTTTGTTATTATTATTTTATAGAATATATTGATTAACAACAACACATTTAACGATATATAAAAACCTTATCAATGTGAATTATAACCGTCAATAAAGGGTTGTATTTTTAGGGTCACGATACTACTACATCTGGAATTAGTTTCACCCTGTACTGTCTAGCAAAACACCCGGAAGTGCAAGTAAAATAGATATATCTTAACAGTATAATATAATTGCTACGTATTATCGTAGGAAAAAGTAGTCGATGAATTGCGGAACATTTTTGCAGACGATAGAGACAGGTCACCAACGTATAAAGATTTGCAGGAAATGAAATATTTGGATATGGTTGTTAAAGAATCTATGCGAGTCTATCCCCCTGTGCCGATTTATGGACGTGTCTTGGAAGAAGACGTAGAGTATGGTCAGTTTTGCGTTTATTAATCACAGCATAAATTTAGTCAAATTATGTTTTAAAAGTCGTTTTTCCAATTTTAGATGGTGGCATTTTACCCAACGGATTATCATTGACAATTTTTACATATGGGCTGCATAGACAACCCGATGTGTTTCCTGATCCAGAAAAATTCGACCCAGAAAGATTTTCTCCAGAAAACTCTGTAGGCAGATCACCTTATGCCTATCTGCCATTTAGTGCGGGCCCAAGAAATTGCATAGGTACTTGAATATTTAAGTTCCAATATTCAGTAGTTATATCCCTAGTGCATTCTGTATATTCGAGTATTTCTCGAGAACGCGTTCTCGAGAAATACTCGAATATACAGAATGCACGCGGGGAATATTGCAAGACTATTCCTCGAAGAAATGTCTTCCTTTGTATACCACGCTATTCATTTTTAAAGAGTTTTCAGATTTCTTTCTAAAATTGCTTGTGTACCTAGCTGGTTTGCTCTTCTTCCCGCAAATACCCGATATTGCACTTGTGCAAATACCCGGGTATTGCACTAGTGCAAAATATTCGCTGTATTCGACTCTGATTGGTTTAAATTTTGAAAATTGATTGATGGGATTGGTTTATATTATCTGAGGGGAATAGTCATGTGTATCTCCCTATTCAATTCTTATAGCATGTTTATTGAAAAAAACCTGTTTTAACTATATATGTTTCAGGACAAAAATTTGCTATGCTGGAGATGAAATCCACAGTTTCTAAAGTACTAAGAAGTTTTGAAGTATTGCCTGCACCTGGACACGAACCCATACTAGCATCCGAGGCTATTTTGAAATCTGATAATGGTTTACTGGTGTCTTTGAAAAAAAGAGATTTCTAGTCATTTCCATTAATGTATATAGAGTTGACCGCAGGCTTTCACGGTCGTTGTTCATAAAGGTAGGTTCTTCCGGGCTTTGCCGTGGTAGTCGATTTAAACTTGACGTTTCGCTGCTTCCTAAGAAGCTAACAGCATGAGCAGTGAAACGTCAAGTTTAAGTCGACAACGGCATAATCCCGAAAAACCTTCCATTATGTATATAGAGTTATTTATGTAGTAGAATTCGTTTAGTTGTTATACATACAGAAGATATTTTTATAAAATATTTTTAATAACTAGACCAATAAAATATTAGTTTTCTCTTACTCCAGCAGCAGTTTTTAATGAAATTTGTTACTTTACTCTATTAAAGATGAAGTAGAATATGCAACCCAATGTACCTATTACAATGCTGCCTGGGTTCGTATTTTGATACAAGTAACATAACATTTGAGATACCGGTAATTCCGATAAAAAGAATTGTTTGCACCTTGATCCCAAAGTGACCTTGTCTGTCGCTTGTTAAAAGATTTTCTGTTATCGACAGTAGACGTGTGACTCTCTTGGTGGTTTCCAATGGAAGCCGAAGGGAATATAATACATTGGCTCCCGTTGCCATTAGAGACGGGAGGCGATGTGGTTAGAAAGAAAGCGGTATCTGCTGTAATATTTTGGAAGCTCAAGACAAGGAATAGTCTTATCATACAATAAGTGTAAAAAGAACATATGTATAAATCTGGAGTAAAGTATCATTCACTAACGTTGATGATACACTTTCATCCCTAGTAATACAAATACCTATTCTATCAAGTTTGACATTTTCAGGCTTATTTGTGTTTGACAATTTGTGATTTGTTACTTTTTTGTTCGTTTTAGTTATATAGATAAAAATAAAAAATTCTTGAAGAAAATCGCATTCCTTTATTTTGTTCTTCACTACGTCTTAACAAACGATTTGTTCCGTTGTATAGGCTTAAGGTATTTGCAATTACATACGCTCTAATGGCATGTGTTAACACAGGCTTCTGAACAGTGTTTTCTTTTTCTTTTAATGAAATTCGAGTAGCATGTTTTTAATTGACTTTTTGTTTCCCTTGATAGTATTGACACAAAACGCACATGATGAAATCAGTAATTGTGGCTTGATAACTTTATGCCATAACAATATGCTTTTTGAGTTGATCGAAGTTTCTGCTTGTGTTGTAACCTCAACTGTCATTTGAAATGATCACTAATTATAAGAAGTGTTATCTGTCTATTTTTTAGTGATTGTTATAAAGTACCTACTCATCTAACCAGCTTTATAATATGTAATTTGGGTTGCATGTTCTACTCTACTTGTTTACTGCGGCAAGTATCATGTCTTGCAACTGCAGATAAAATAATGCAAATTTTAATTGGCCAACTGCATCAAAATTTCCTTGAACACTCAATATTACTACGTAATGTATTTTTTGCTACCAGCAATGTAAGTAGGTCCTACATCCATGGCTATAGAAATTGTGGATAGCTAATAACACTCGTGTATTAGTAATTATTGACGACAGAACTTAATAGCGTCACATTCCTAACACAACAATATACAGACCGTATTTGACAAATATTACACAAAATACAGATTTAATATTTTATTGATTTCGCAGGCAATAAATCTAAATAGGCAGTATTGAGGCTTCCGCTGTTCACTTTTTAAACATATAGGCGAGAATTCAATGGCGCTGTGCTTTAACTTTTAATGAGCATAGCTAAATTGATAATTGAATCCAAATTTTTGATGACAAATGTCATTAGAACTATTTATTTATTGTAAATTAATGGGATATAGGCCTATTTGCGCCCGCCTCATTTGCGTCCACCGCTATTTTCGACCCATTTGCGCCTCAGAAAAATATCAGTCGGCCGACTAGTGTAGCGGTGTCCTACCTGCAAAATAGTTATTACAGAAACATTAAATTTAACAATTTTTCGCTTAGCTGCCCTAACATCTGTGCGTTTCTGTTGGAACTTTAATTAATTGTTCTTATTGTTGTATAGATTACTGATTTTTTTAGCGTATCAGTTATACAGGGTGTTATGGAATGAGTGCAAATATTTTAACCAGTGATAGAGCTCACCAAAATTAATAACCTTTCTATGTATTGTTTTTCATTTAATCCCATATTGTTTCAATCATTTATCTCCCCTAAATTTCACGAGCCGCTTGGAAAGCAAATCTAAGTTAAAGGTGAACGACACAAGTATATTAAACCTACAAAGTTCTTGCACAAAAAACATGCTGTCAATAACTTACCTACCTCAACTGATAAAGTACGTTTGTGGCCAGATGTGAACTAAAATTTTTATCAGTACCTATGCAGTTTTTGTTAGTTTGCATATCAAAGAAATGTTTTTTTTTGTGTTTTGTGGCATTAAATTAAAAATTATTCTATAGGCGGGTATGAATTTTTAGAGTAAAATTGTTTTAAATTTTAACTCAGTTTTGAGGAAGTTCTCAAAAAAATGGTAAATGGAGAGGTTGTTCAGTTTTACGAGTTCTATTACGGATTAAAATATTTTCACTCATTTCCATAATACCCTGTATATGGTACAACCTTTGTATTTTGTTAAAATAGCAACTTATCCGCTCTGCCCGCTACTAAGTAACTTTCTCATTTTTTAAAAGTAGATGAAAACTGTATAAAATATAAAAAGATTAATAAGATAGTTAGTATACTGTTTAATTCCGAAAACATTATATTCAAAAACCAGGTAGCTACCACTGTAGTTAAATGCGCTAATTTATACAATAATATGAATTATTAATTAATAAATTAGACATTGGTTAAAGTTTTAAAATAACTCTCAAATAAACACAAAAATTAAGGAACCAACAGAAATGCATAGAAGTTACGGCAACTAGACGAAAAAAAAAAGGTATTTCTGTAATAACCATTTTGGAGTTAGGAGACTGCCTCGCTAGTCGACCAACTTCGGGTGTCTTCATGAATAATAAGTAGCAGGCATGGGCGCAAATAGGACCTTAATTACTGTTGATGTTTTTCAGAGGCGCAAATGGGCCAAAAATGACGGTGGGCGCAAATGAGCCGGGCGCAAGTAGGCCGACAATGGCAGCCGTTAGTAAAAAAATATAATAAGCGATTTGGAATATAAGGAAAGAAATTATAGGCTTTGGTTTCACCTCGGTCCTTATATTATTTGTAGCTTATATAACTGTTATCCAACACCTGCTCATAATAATCATATTATTATGGTCATTTAATATAAACAAAGTCGATCCTTAGTCACTAGTAAGAGAAATAATTATTGTACTTTGTTACCATAACAAGTAATATAACGTTTGCTTCTTTTATTTGTTATGGACAAGGTCTAGATATAGAGAGTACCAAGTATCTTCGCAGGGCTTCGTAGTTCTGTGGTTAACAATGCTGACTACTTATCTAAGGGTCGCGAGTCCAATTCCCAGTCCCGGTGAGGTTTTTAAAAATAAAAATATAGGTGACTATAAAGACGTGGGTCTTATATTACTACGATGTGTACCATGTAAAAAATTTCTTGTCAGAGTGGAAATTCATTAGCTTCGGCAAGAGACCATAGTAGTCGGTACCTAAGGTACTAGACCTTGCCCATAACAAACAAACACACCAAGTACCTTAGACATCGACTGCCGTGGTCATATGGTCAAAATTCTACTTAGAAATGTGCCAAAGGCTTGTTGTAACTTATGCATTTTAGTAATGGCGTATAAAATGGTATGCCAATGCCAAATAGTTTAGAAAAAACTTTGATTTAAAGAAATTTAAGATATTAACCGCTTAGCCGCTTTCGTGACTAATTCCACATTCCACATGTATACAATAAATCACTATTAACTCGTGCTTAACTTCTATATGTCCGCCATAATTTATATACAGGGTATACATAAATACGTGTGTTAATTTTAAGGCGTAGTAGAGCTCGCTAAAGTAAATATTTATTTAATTTGTTATTAAGAAAAACGCTTCTCAAACTGATTTAAAGCTAGGTAAAGATTATCTAGTAAAAAGTATACCTACCTATGGTTAAAAATATACAGCGAAAGAGTACCCAGTTGTGATAGAATCGGAACGTTGTCAAAAAAAATTTATTGTTTAATGCCTTGATGATCAATTAAGGTAGATTAAACGATTCCTTTAGTGAAAATTATGCGGCAAACGATGGAAAATACTATATTTGCAAAATTATATGGAGAAAATGTATTCAACTTGGTGTGGTTTCCCACGGGTTAAAATTAATACACACTTATTTCTGATACACTCCGTATATTATTTTTGCTATCAACGAATTAGGTTAGCCACCTGCCCAGCCCGCATGCGAAAATGGCTTATAAAAACCTCACTTATTGTGGTAATAACAGGCCCTCAAGACTATATTAAGAGAAAGAAGAAGAAGAAGCAACCTTAATTAAGGTGAGTTGTAAACACCTTCATGGCTCATATGTTTAATTATTATTTCAAAGGAAATTTACCATTAACTCGGAAAGTGGAAATAAATGAGACTATGTGTTTTCAGACATTCTATCAAAAAGACTTTGTTTGTTACCAATTTTATTATAACTGCACATAGTAGTTGGGTTAACTTTATCATAATATGGTTGCTATATCTAGATTTTCAGTTAATAAAACTATAAAATATGAGTTACGATTTAAAATTTTTCAGCCAAACTACATGAGGTTGGTCTAAAATGTCATCTACATGTAGTCATTTGACTGATATTTGACATGACATTTAGGGTATTATGATTACATTGGTTTAAAGTTAAAGAATCCGTGTTTTAATCAAAATTAGAAAAAAAATTAGAAAATGCATATTTGTGTAACTTGACTCCCAAAAACCCACACTTTACAAAATTAGGCATTTTCTAACTGGTTTTATAAATAGCTACTAGACAGCTCATTAATGTCGGCTGTACTGTTTTATAAATTTGACCATTCATGTTGCTTACAACAAATTGTCTAAAGGGTATAAATTGGCGTTGGTCAACGTACGTCGCCATTATTTGCAACAATTTTAACAGAAAATCTTCGGACAGCTAGCTAAGCTTCCACTATTTCTCGGGTATGTTCTATACCTACCCCACATATCTGTGGGGCGTTCCCCAATAAACCACCCGGGGACGCGCCGTTTCGAGGTTGAGGTTGCCCATCCAGTTTCACACTTGCAGTATATGCCATCCCCTACTTAGTTCAGAGATGACCTGCAAGTGATATACACTAGCACGGTGTATATTTTGATCGATTATGTAATAACATTCTCCCCTTTTTCATGCTTCAATAGTTTATACGATATTTGGTTTTAAGCTCGTGTTTCCCTGTTCTTCAGTTTCTTGATTACTTGTAAGAAGTAGATTCTTTCTCTATTAGATTCATGCTAGTCTTGCATCTGTCTGATCTCTATAGTTTGTTCAATGCCATTTTCTGATTTTAGCAGTTCTGTGAAGTACTCCACTCATCTCCTTACACCGATTGCAGGCGTTTGCATATATTCTTTTGTTTCTGTTTTGGTGTTTCGCAGCATTCTTCAAATATGCTTCTGTACTCCCTAAGAATATCTTTCTAGACTATTATAGAATTGTTGCCAGTAGTTATGTTTTTTTAAAATATTTTTGAATGTAGTTTGTCTCCCTTTATTATATTTTTCATATTTTCTGGGTCTACCAAATATCTGAATTCCAGGGATACTTTTCTCTTATCCTTTGCTATTGCCTTTATTTCATCGCAGAACCATGGTGTTTTATGTGCTTTTTCCCTACTCCTTCTATTGCTAGTTTTAGAATATTTTCTTTAATTTTTGTCCAGCAATTGTCTATACCGGGTGTCCACTTTCAAACTGAAACATACGGATTTAACATTGTTTTTAACAGTTTCATGGATTCCTGCTCGCCAATTCAATTTACAGAAAATGTTTTGATATCAATGGAAAGAGAAAATTATTGCCCATCTAACGATATCGAAAATTAAACTATTTTTGTCAATTTTCATTGAAAAATATTAATTAAAAGTCTTCATGTTTTCTAAATATGAGTTGCCTTGACTTGAAAAAAGTTGACAGCTGTACTCAAATTAATTTGATATTTGATGACATTTATTTAGTTCAGTAGTTTTTACTTTATAAAATGTTGGATTACTCGAATAAAGAGCGAGTTTTTATCGTTAAAACATATTACAGTTGGGTTAGTTTTGCAGAGCCAGAGATATTTTTCAATGAAGACTGACAAAAATAATGTAATTTTTGATATCCTTAGATGCGGAATAATTTTCTCTTTCCATTGATAACAAAATATTTTCTGTAGCTTAAATTGGCGAACAGGAATTCAAGAAACTGCTAAAAACAATGTTAAATCCTTATGTCCCAGTTTGAAAGTGGACACCCGGTATACTCATTATTGCTTACTCTATTTTATTTCGTATGCATAATTATCTAACCCCTTGGTGTACAGTGTTCTGAACGATTCTTCTTGAAGTAATTCTATATTGATCTTCTTAACATGTTTTAACTCCAGATTTTTTTACCTTTGTATTATCATCGTCATTTTTCTAAGTGTGGTCACTTCCAATATCCGCTGAGGTGAGGCTATTGCTATCTATGACTTGTGATGAGGGGATTCTTCTGTTCGTAAGTATGTAATCTATTTTACTTTTATAACCTGTTGTGTGTTAACAGGTGTGCCTGTGTTGAGCTTTATGTTTGAAAAATGTATTATTATACTGATACCGTTGAATAAGCAAAAGCTTGTTAGCATTTCTTAGTTTTCATTTGGTGCGTCTTTATTGAACTTTTTTTTTATTCCGAATATTGTATCACTTTCTATTCTGGCATTCAGGTAGCCCATTATTAGTAGGTAACTTTATGTCTAATCCCATTGGATCTATTGTTCTTTGTATATCTTCGTAAAATACGTAGTTTTCGTGCTATGGTTAATGGTTTTCGGGTCACGTAGAGATTTCCTGCTTTTATTTCTAGTGTAATGTACACTACTGTGTCAAACACGTATTTTGAGTCTTTCATTCTGTCTTTGTATTTATTACTTTTGAGTATTCCTACACCATTCTTTACCCGGGTTTCTTTCTTCACTCCACTAAACATTAGAACGTAATTTTCGTTTTCGATATTGCACAATCTGATAATCATTTAATTCGTCAATAACCTCTTGGTCTCTTTAGTTCCATGAGCGGAACTTTCAATAACCTCTTATCAAATAATTTTCTTCGCTCTCCCTGTATACGATGGAGATTGCTCTTTTTGGTGTGTGGTTCCCACCCGAGGAGTATCCTCCTTTGACTGCTTTTTTATTTCGTCTGTTGGCGGTGCTATGAAAACTATTAGTTTTCCTACATTCAGGTAATATGCTATTCTTTCCTGTAGATCCATTCTCGTTTTTTCGGCCTTGAGCCGGCAACAGCAGCTACCGGGCTACTTAAAGTCAGCTCAGGGATCATTTGCTGTAGAAAACCTAAAGAATCCATGGCCGCATATGTCCAATTCCTCGTTAATATTTTGCATAACAAGAAAAACTACAATATTTTGAAGTAATTAGCTGGATGCGGCGATCCAGCAACAAGACCACGGCCCCTGTGACGACTGTTTCTTCGGGAGAAATTCGCAGGTGACTTGTAC